>CABEEJ010004939.1:23583-56662 GCA_901482245.1 Timema douglasi
TCGAATCTCGGTCGGGTGAACTGGGGGTGGTTTTTCCTAAATGGTTTTCCCCTCTACCTCCACGCAAATACAGGTTCACTTCCTCCAATTCAACCTTCCCAATTCCTAATCCATTAGCGTAATTAGTACTTAAAGGATATAACCCGAACGGGTAGTAAGATACAGTGCTAAATAATAATAATAATAATAATAAATAAATAAACCATACCAGCATTTGCCATAATTTGAACGACTACCAAGATAATATTGCATATTTACTACTTCGATTCAGTTTTAATTGTGCTCAGGGATATAATAACGTAGATTGGACCACCTGTACTAGTTATCTGACCTTGAATTAGTGCTGCCACCCCTCCAATCACTGTTTAAATCTGTTTTACTTTTTGCTAGACTTGTTCCAAATATATTTAAGAGATTTTACGAGAATCTACCCCTGCCGATAATTGTACATACTACTTGTGGTATGCCTACCACAGTTTGGAACTGATGGCTAAAGATTAGATAGGGACATGCTAAATTCGCATTTGTGATAACACGAATTCTACTGTTTTCACGCAAATAACACAATTTTAAGATTTTATTTTTCTAAATAAACACACTTTTTTTTTGTAATTTGGCAAAAAACCACATCATGAATTATACTTTTCAATGTGGTAACACTGGCGATAGTGCTATGCCAGGGGTGCCGTTCCAACCGTTTGGGTTCCCTTTCAAAGGAAGTTGTGCTACAGGCTCTCATTGCTCGAGTAAAAATTTGTTGACCTTGCCCTGTTTTGAACCCAGTAGTATCGAGTATAAAGTTTTTTTGCCTTCTTTAAATAAAAGCATTGATACTTTTTTTTAATAGGAAGGAATCAATTCGTACAATGGCAAACCGCATCTTGTCAATGAGAAGTGGCTTGAAGGAAAGATTGCAGCGTCTTGGTACTCCTGGTACTTGGGACCATATTACTAGTCAAATAGGGATGTTCTCTTACACTGGGCTTTCACGTGAGTATCATCTTATATTATTAGTTAAATAGAGTTGTTGACTTAAAAATAAAACCCAACTATAACTAACATTTTCCGGTAGGCTAGCTTATGTGAAGTTGACGTGGAAATGTTAATCTCGAGAAAAATTAAACATTGTCTTAGTGCAGCGGCTCACAGAACCCTTAGTCTCTCAGTAAGTCTTTCACTGAGCTCCAAGGATAATAAATACCCAACAGTTTTGTTTATTTAGTAGCTAGATCCAAACATCTCGGTAAATATTTATGTTCTAAGCAACTTAGTAGCGGTTTGAAAAAAATATATAAATGAATTGAAAGGAAAAAAAATTAAATTTTTATCTCATCCTTAAATAACCACAAATACTTACTAAATACTAACCTCCTCCGGTGGCCCCGTGGTCCAACGCACTAATCTCATGTTAGACTGGGCTGCCAAAGACAAGCAGATTGGGGTTCGATCCCGGTCAGGTGCACTGAGGGTGGTTTTTTCCCTAAATGGTTTTCCACTATCCCTCACACAAATGTGGGTGCATTTCCTCTAAATTAAGCCTTCCTGATCCATAACTCATTAATGTAATTAGTACATTGGTGTATAACTCGAACGAATAGTAAGACGCGGCACTAAACAACAATACTTACTAATGGGATTTGTGCGCTTGTTGGGTGCTGCACGGTTTTTCAAACCTTGGAATAAGTTTGGACGCCACACCTGTTCCACATTGATTTGAGCGTGCTACTTGCTTTTTTCTTTTATCACAGCAACCACTGAAAATCAGAAATGAGAAATACCTTGGGGTGCTGCAGCACACAATTGGGGGAAATGCTGTCTTAATGAAAGTAAAGTTTGATAAATGTTAATTGGATTAAATGTTTCTATTCATAATATGTTTATAATGAACCACAAGAAAGGGTGAAAAATTTCAACCAACAAGTGAGAAAATACTTTGAGAAAGCAAAACAAATAGGTTTTAGAATAATTTTTTTAAATGGCATTTTCTTTCTTTATTTCTTAAATTTTATAACACATAAACAAGTTTTGATGTTATACAACATACCTCAAACATTTAAAGGAGGTTATTTTAAGAGTTATTCAAAACAAGTCTTGAAAAGAACTATTTCAAGTTTACACTCACTCCAATACTTACTTGGTATCTTCTCTAGGAGGCAGTAGACTGAACAGGAAATTCTCTTCAGTGATGCCAACTTATATTTTTTTTGGCACAGCATCTTACTAATATGTACTAATTACACTGATGTGTTAGAGATGAGGAAGGTTATATTTATAGGAAATGTACCCACATTTTATCACTTCCTAATGGGATCCACACGCTAAATTATCTCACCAAAGAATATCGGCCATGGCCAACATAATGCGACTAAATTTTTATAAGGTAAAATATATCCAGTTTGTCACCAAAACTTGGTGAAAATATATGCCGATAGAATGTATTGAATAAATTAATCTTGAAGATTTTTGGCAGCCATGTTTGTGTTGGCACGAATAAGATGAATAGAAAGTCAAGGTTCATCTATTTTAAAATAACATTATCAAGTTTTAAGTGCTACTTTGAACCATTGGTTGTGGTGGTTAGTAACAATTTTGATATATAGCGATAGAACTACATGCACATTTTAAATGTGCAAAATTTTATATGTATCATCTTAAGGGTGGAATTATAGGTTGCACTTAGGTTTTATGAAGGCTGTTTCTAGGGGAAAAAAACTTTGCTTACTTTCAGGTCATTGCGGTATTTAGTGACACATTATAGCATGCTTAATGCACTTTATCGCACACATAATAAAATGAGTTTTGAATGTTCTTATATTACATTTTATTGCCCACCTTCAAGCAATATTTTAAGTACTAGAAGATGCCAATAAATTGTGTTAATTTACATATTTCCTTGATATAAAATGTCATTTCTACCTGTTAATTGTGTTAAATATATCTGACAGCTCTTATCTGTGTCTGTTGCTAGCCCGTCAAGTGGAGCATCTCGTGAACAACTACCATATTTACCTCTTAAAGAGCGGCCGCATCAACATGTGCGGGATATCCACTAAGAACATAGATTACGTGGCCAAATCCATCAACGAGACGGTGCTTCTGTTCCCCAACTAGGATCGTTACAATTACAAACCCACCAACCTTTTGATAATGACTAGGCTAAGGGGGCAGCTTATTGAACAAAACATTGCAAAACTCTATTTAAATAAATAAAATTAAATTTATGTCAAATGGCTTTATTTAATAAACATTGAAAGGAGGATAGAAGATCTAATCCTACACACGTAACAGAAAAATTTACACCTTAAAGCTCACAATTAAAACACAAAAAAACACTAAAGTAATTTTTAGGGCACAGCTGAAGAAGAGACCTGATGTGTCATTGATCAATCTCTAGCTATAATCCAGTCATTGTTATACTTTCTTCATCTGAAGAAGAGACCTGGTGTGTCAATGATCAATCTCTAGCTATAATCCAGTCAGTGTTATACTTTCTTCATCTGAAGAAGAGACCTGGTGTGTCAATGATCAATCTCTAGCTATAAACCAGTCAGTGTTATACTTTCTTCATCTGAAGAAGAGACCTGGTGTGTCAATGATCAATCTCTAGCTATAATCCAGTCAGTGTTATACTTTCTTCATCTGAAGAAGAGACCTGATGTGTCAATGATCAATCTCTAGCTATAAACCAGTCAGTGTTATACTTCCTTCAGCTGAAGAAGAGACCTGATGTGTCATTGATCAATCTCTAGCTATAAACCAGTCATTGTTATACTTCCTTCAGCTGAAGAAGAGACCTGGTGTGTCAATGATCAATCTCTAGCTATAATCCAGTCAGTGTTATACTTCCTTCAGCTGAAGAAGAGACCTGATGTGTCAATGATCAATCTCTAGCTATAATCCAGTCAGTGTTATACTTCCTTCAGCTGAAGAAGAGACCTGATGTGTCAATGATCAATCTCTAGCTATAAACCAGTCATTGTTATACTTCCTTCAGCTGAAGAAGAGACCTGGTGTGTCAATGATCAATCTCTAGCTATAATCCAGTCAGTGTTATACTTTCTTCACCTGAAGAAGAGACCTGGTGTGTCAATGATCAATCTCTAGCTATAAACCAGTCAGTGCTATACTTTCTTCATCTGAAGAAGAGGCCTGATGTGTCAATGATCAATCTCTAGCTATAAACCAGTCAGTGTTATACTTTCTTCAGCTGTAGAAGAGACCTGATGTGTCAGTGATCAACTTGTAGCCATTGTTGTCAGTATTATGATGGATCTTACTTAACCTGTCCTGAAAATCACTTAAATGTATTTTGTTGTGTTTTAATACTGAACTTTGAAACCAACATTTTTCGTTTAAGAGTTTATGTCTTGTCTTAATATCCTCCATTTAATGACGGTTGGAAACTATATATCTATGTTACGATGACCCTAAGTTGATGTGTGCTCCTTTATCAAATACATTAAGTAGGTCATTTGTTATACGGAGGAAGGTACAGGAAACAAAAGTGAACCAACACAAAATGGCTTTTACAGTGAAATGAGCAAAGTCTACACTTTACATTGGTTTCATTTGGACAAAGAGGGAATGTCTGCCTCTTGAAGTAAAACAATCGTTACCATCCAATCCATCGGCCGAGGTTTCATTCTATCGGAACTCACCAGGAGGGGGTATCGTATTGGCCCAAATATAGTACAGCCCCGCACATAATACGAGTCTAATATTTTGAAGGCGTTCTATGTGAATAATAAAAGCTCTGGAATATACCACGAGGTAAAATATTTACAAATTTGATACAGTTTTATTAAGTCCTCAGAATCCTTATCTTGATGCGCAGGCATCTTAAAAAAATTTAATATCGATGACGCAACACAGATTTTTCCGGCAACACTTACGTTCTGAATTACACTGAAGGATGGAAACCCTCCCTCCCTCTCTCACCCCCATTTTATCATGAGTTTATAATTAGAGCATGGGTTTATTTTCATTTATTTGAAGTGTTTAACGTGCAATTCCTGAATTGACTGATCATATCAGCACAAGACTTATAGATTAACTTATATCTAGAACAGACACAACAGCCAGCCCTCAGCCCGTTAATTCACCACTGTGAAGGGGGAAACGCGTATTTTACTAAGGATGAATTTTTCGGCCATGCCTGGGAATCAAACTCGGGACCCTTAGCTCAGTAGACAAGACACACTACCAACTGAGCCAAGGTGTGGATGATGAGTTTATTATTAGACGCACACAAACGTGATAGTTCCTGTACTCTCTACCCTGGTTTCTACCTTCATTTTTGACCTTGGCATATTTAGTATTTGTATTACTTTTTTAAACTTATTTAAAATGTACATCAGAATTATAAAAAAACTAAAGTTTAAATTAAGAGGGACAATCAGCACATTTACCTTATTATTGTTGTTTTAGAGATTGTTAGAATAAAACACTATTTAACTATATTTACAGATGAGCTTTCACTACCTCAGTAAGCTCCTTCATAAAGTTGACTTGCTCTTGTTTGGACTAACAAAGGTTGAGGGAAAATAGTAAATTATATTGGATTGCATTATTTACAGTCCAATTTTTATAGGAGGAGCCTTATTTGACTGCTAGAAAAGTTACTAGCTCTACTTTTCCCATGATTACATATGAAACCACTAAAATAAACACTCTTTTAAGAATTTGTTTTTATAAACTCAATTTTATAGATATGTTTGGATTTTTAAAACTGGCTCTTCTTAAATAGTGTTTAATTTAGAATACCAAGTCAATTTGTGTTATTTATCGAATAATGTTATTTCATGAATACATTTTATTGCAAGCTTATAATATATTTGTTATAAAAAATAGTACCTGCTGGAATCAGCCATGTGTAATGGTAATTTATATTTGTGATAAGTTTGTTACCAATTTCTTAGTTTCCAAACATGAAGAAAAAGCATTTAAATGTATAAATTTACAGGAAATGAATTTTGTATATTTTATTTTTGTATAATATATCCCTAAGGAAAGCCTTTTTTTTGACTTTTTGAGGTACTTTGTTATATTTGGAAATGGTTCTTCGCCTTGACTGTCTATACCGTCTTTCATATATAACATTTGAGTACTATTGTTTTGATTTTGGGTTTTTATTTTACTTCCTTTTGAACCTATACATTTGAATACAGATCTGAATACCATTAAAGTACAGTAAAACTCTACAATAATAGTGTAGGTCTAATATGTCCTCCTTTACACACACCCTTTTGGTCTCGCCAACAAAAACCTTCACTGCCAAAAAAAAAGGGTCATTATCAATTGATTGTTAGTGATTTTAGCTATCTTAGCTATTAGGTTTAGTAAATATACTAATGTGTAAAAAAAAACTTGGTTCCTTAGTGTTGCTATATAGGGAGTGTCGATACACTCATTGTTTTGTATAACTTATGCATGTACAAAACTACTTGTGGTTGTTAGAATAGTTTTTAATTTCATTCAACTGGGAATTACAAATTACCTCTTGATAATATCTGGATTCCTGTTTAGCTCCCGATGCCATGCATAGGTGCATGGTATAAAAACACTTTGGAGTTCTCAGACACAAGTAATACATAGTGAAACGAAGTTGAATAAAATATGAAATAAAACCAAATCGAAAAGTTTTTATATCTAAAAGAACAAGAAAAAGTTATGTTACATGGCTATTATAATTTGAGGTAATTAATATTATTTACAAAATGTTGTACTGCAAAACTGATTTAACATATTTTATCCTTATCTGATAAATTAAGGTATCATAACCTGTAATTTAATTACTATTGACATTTTGTCATTTGGATATTTATTTGTGATGTACCCTTCATTTACCCTGAAAGGTCGCGAGCTTACCTTACTTGGTTCTACTATGGTGCAGCAAGTAAACCAAGGCCATAGTGTAATCCGTCAAGTTATGGCTGTTTCAACGCATCTTACTACCTGGTTCTGGTTGTACGCATTTAGGATAATTACTCTAATGGAGTAAGGATGAGAAAGGAATCATCTCAGATATAATGTACCCACATTTGTATGGGAGCAGAGTTAGGAAACACCACCCTCTGTAGACCAGACCGAGATTTAACCCCTGATCGCCTCGTCTTCAGCCTTACATAAGAGTGACACCTTAGACAATTTGGCCACTTAAGCACGTATAAAACTGTTGCCCTTCAGGGTAACTGGAGAGTACATAATGCTAAAATTTAACATTACAATCTATTTTAATGCTAAATATTTTTATTTGTGAAGCTTTGCGATTGTCAAATGCAGAATTTTCTTTTAATTCGAAGTCAAAGCTGACGAATATTTGAAGCAAAATCAAAGTTTTTGAAGCTTCCCATGCCCCTAAAGTGAGTTTTTCACTATCAAATAGTTTTGGGTTGTAGGTAGACTTACTTACTCTTTTACCCCTGCCCCATTTCATTTTTTTACTAATGTTAATATTTTATTTTTGTGAAAAGTGTTCAAGTTAAATTAAGCTGTTAAATATCAGTTGAAGAGTTGCCAAAGTTAATATGACTAGTATATTTCTGGAAATATGAAAATTCCATAATATATAGGTTTGTATAGTATTCATTATATAAAATATTGTAGATTACAAACTGTGATACATTGTAAACTGCTAACAAACTATGCTTTTATGTAGGGATGTAAAAAAAAAAGTGTTGATGTAAAATAAAGCTTTGTTGATTACACCTGCTTATTACTTTAAGATGACTAGAAATCACTATTCATAATAGACCTTTTTAACATCAGTTTGAAGATACTAGAAAAACGTTTTTGAAAGTTATAGTTATTTTAATGTAGTGAGTACCTAATCTTGCACATTTGATGAACCTAAGACAAGTGGCGGGAATTTTATCTATCCGGGATGGGACCCTTGAATCATTAAGGATACTATAGATTTGAAGATTCAAGAATCCTAAATTTAAAAAAATCAGGTGAAATTTGTTTTATGACTCTAATACTACTTATTGGTGGTTCAGAACCAATTATAATTATAAAATGAACATAACAACCAGGCCCAAGAGCAGTAATTTAACACTTAACTGGTTGTATGATTGTTAACATGAATGGATTATAAGATATAATGTTAACATTTAGTTACTATTTTGTGTTTTCTATTATATTTATATTTCCTCATATGTTAATGAATTTTTCCAAGATTTGGATTCGAGATTAGGGATTTGAAGGTAAATTGAAGATTCAGATTCATAAAATAGTGGATGTGACCCAACTCTTCTATTTGTTATAGAACTATAATGACTATATATTTAAAACTTGCATCAGCCATCGGTGATCGAATGGTCTAATGCAGTGGTTCTTAATTACTTTTCACCAAAGGCCACAATTATGTAATCGACACGGCAGAAATTGAACCGTTTGTTGTTTTGTGGATTGTGAGTGACAAATCGAGTGTTGCAAGGTGTTTTGATTAATTAGTAAACAATAGAACATATGCGCTGACAACATAAACAGAGTGTCAACATTTTCACGTTACATCAGGCTAGGCGACAGGATAAATAGGAATGTTCCCGAGCTAATAGGGCTGGCAAACCACCATCAAATCTAGGAAGGTCACGCTGCCCATTTTGGGAGTTACACGGTTAGGACACTGGATCGCCGAGTACGTGTGCTGGGAGGGGCTACTGTTGTGCCCAAGTTACCAAAGTTTATGTCCGCCTCAGGCCACCTAGAGGTTAGTCAGGCCATTGATTAAACATTCACCTCTGACAAGACATCTTGTGAATGTGGGGAATGCCAGGCCTCCACCGTGGTTCAGATTCCACGTTAAACTGTAGGTCCTCCATTTCATCTCACAATCACCCTATCATTACACATTAGCGTAAGATGCGGTGCTAATAATAATAATAATAATAATGATTAAGCATTCTTTGATATACTTTGCTCTATCACGAGCTCCTAAGTAATTCATTTAAGTTCTTTCATATCATTTAATATTTCTTATCAACGTCACATTTTGTAATAGACCAAGGTAGTACAATAAATCCATAAAAACCAAATCCGAACATCAATTACGAATCCACACAGCCATACTTCCAGTCACCACCCTTATCCTCTAACTTGGCTTAATATAGTCAAACTCAATCGGATATTTAGCTCAAATGCAGGTAAACTGAAATAAATAATAATTCAAGTTATTTCCTTATGCAGTGAAAAAGACTTTTAGCTTTAATATCCAGTGTGAACAAATAAATAAATTTAAAAATACAGTTGCCTAAAAGCTCGGTTAAAGGCTTGATTATCACCCCAAATTTAAAAAAAAAAACTGGGAGCCTTCCCCCCACGCATTCTCAACATTGCCCTACTTGTACTCTCCTTTGCTACTTAAGAATTTTTCTGAATTCTTAAGAGTTGGGGAAAAACACTGGTTCACCCACCCCACCCCCAAATATATTTTGTGCAACACCTCTGCACATGATTAAACTATTTTTCTGAAAATAATTGTGATTTTACTAATTATGAGGCAATCTTTCACATAGTTTCTCTATTAAATGCATGTTTTAATATTTTTAATTTTTAGAGCATGTCTTTTTAAGTCGGAAGGCGCTTAATAATTATGCCCTGAAAACCACTGTTGTGTACTTAATGCAGCCTCTGACCTTCAGAAGGTGCATTATATAGTAGAGAAAGCAAGACACGTGCTAATAGCTCAAGCAGGGTTGTTATAATTTTACCCAACCCCCAAAAAAATTACCTGGGTTTTATTTTTAAAAAAACACCAAAAAACTACTTATATTTTGCATACATAGCTTAACTGCTTAAAAATGTTGATGCGTGGTCTCCCCTCCCACCTCTTTCTATTCCTCCTACACAAACAAGCCTGCAAGCTTCTACAGTATTGTTGCCAAGAATTACATTGTTGTATAATTGTTTTCCTTTATTATATCTCTTTTATTACTTCCTTGCCATATTAAAATTAAAATAATGTTTCATTGGATCCTGAATAATTAATATATTTGAATTATTGGTTAAATCAGATAACATATATACCATCTATAATTAAACCACAAAAAAAATATTATAAAACAATATGGACTTTTGTTTTTTAAACCCTGAGCTTAAGAGTGAAAAAATAAACTGGGTTTGAAAGGTCATGGCTTATACTCTTTGAACTTGAATCTTAGCACGTCTGATAAAAAAAATTTGTAATGATTAATAAAGAATATGTAAATTTATTTGAAAATGATAACTCTAGTGCCATAAGTTAAATTCTGTGCTTCAACAGTTTTTGTGTTTAAAATGTTAACGCTCAACTTAGGATTCCATAAATGAACATAATTATCTGGGTTTGTTTTCTCCAGGTTTTCCATGAAGAAATACCAGCTGGCACAAAACGTTTAGATACATCTTGAAACCCCGACACAATAAATGTTTCAACTATTTTTTTCAAATGAAACAAAAATTTTGAGTCAGTATTAAGATGGCGGTTTGTAATGTTGGCAATATTGATACTGATGAAGTGTTGGATATAATTTCCTGGGATTGGTTGGTTTAAGCAGGAGAAAGCATCAAATAGGAGATAGTGCATTCACCCTATCAATAAAAAAGAAAGAAATGAGAAATGTGTTTTGGCAAATTACACGTCCATGTCTCTACACTCATTACCGATAGCCTTTTTCGGCATTTTCGAGCACAAACAAAAGAAGAATGATCAACACAGCTCAAGTGTTGAAGGAGACTACCGCCACGTGGCCAGACTGCCCGACTTGCGCATTGGCGTATTTTTCACGAAACACGGGAAACAAACTAGATGAAACATAGGAGTGGGGAAGACAGCTGCTTTGTTCTAACGTGTCTCACAGTGTGTCGTTGTGTGTCATTGCTTTTGTTCTGACTTGTGTCAGCAAGTGTGTTGTGACTCATTCGAAAGCATGTGGTCAAAGCGGAATGACACACAAAACACAAAAATGTTTCGTTTCGTTTCATTATGCTTTGAAACTTGTATCAGCATGTGTGCGCCTTAGGGAACTTAAATTGAAGTACAGAGGAATGAAATTTCATTTTCAATCATCGAATATTGTGAAGCCATTAATGTTTAAAGCAAGTCATCTTGAGCTGGTTCCAACCAAACTGTATCTTAAAAATTTCCCGACTTTTCGAGTTATTATGTATTAAGTATATTACATTATTTTATTAAGAACGCAAATTGATGTAATATTTCTACACCGCGTCTTACTATCCGTTCGGGTTATACGCACTTACGCTAATGTGTAATAGTAGGGTGATTGTGAGATGAAGTGGAGGACCTACAGTTTAACGTGGGATCCGAACCACGGTGGAGGCCTGGCATTCCCCACATTCACAAGATGTCTTGTCAGAGGTGAAGTAAGGGTTTGGTAATCAGATAAATCTGTGCCGAGACCGAGGATTGAACCCCGGCCGCCAGCACAGAAGTCTGACACCTTACCCCTAGACCGCCAGGTCACCATTTCTAACACTAAAGAATTATGAATATAATATTAGGGGGAAGAGCAACATAACAGTATTTTAACCAACCAAGAAAATATTAAACACATATTTTAGATATTTTGTTAAAATGTTGCAATAAACAATAAGACTGTAAACTAGGAACAAGTCAAGTTATCATTTAAGACTGGGGATGGAACCCTCAAATCCTCGAACCCTTAAAAAAAATTTTTTTTTCTTCATTTATTTCAAGTGAAATTTGTTTTAAGGCTATAATACCTCCCCATTGGTGGCTTAGTACCAACATACTTATAGAAAAAAACTAAACAACCAGGCCCCAGACGAGTAATTTAACACACAATTGAATGTATGAATGTTATAATGAAAGGATTACGAGATTTTTTTTAAACAATCTAGTTACTATTTCTATTTTTCCAATATATTTCTACTTCCCCTGAGGCTCATACTTTTTTTTTTTTAATAAGATACAAATATGTTATTTTGGATTAGACAGAAGTTAAATGAGGATTTGGAAAATATTGAATATGACCCAACTCTATTTAAAACCAAATTAATCAATACACAGTAGGCCTAATTATAAAATAATATTATTAACTGCACTAAGTAACACAACATTTTAAATATCAGCTATGATATATTAAACCCCAGAGAAAAAATAAATAGTCAGTTACTGGCATTAAAGAGGCATTGTTAAGTAAGTAGAATAATTAAAAAAAGTAATAACTCATAGAATATTAATATTTTTCAAATATTTTATATGATTCAGATGAGATTTTTTTATTATTATTATTAATTGTAAAAGGTTACTTAGAGGTTTAATCAAAATTACACTCCTTTATTTTAATGTTGACCCCCTTCATTAAATATATCGCCCATAGTTCTTTATCTTAATACTAGGAATATATATATACATACCCACATAAAAAGGGTGTATATGTGCATTATGCAATCATCAATAACCATTAGAAGGCTTGGCTGATATCTATATTGATAAGTATGTCTGGCTCAAGTTCAAGAATATGTAATTATATTTCTGTCTGTTTATGAGCTGATGGCGTGTGTAACTTATTTTAGCGCACGTGTAAGTAGATAATAAAAACAAATACTCAATTTATTCTAAGATTATCTCAATAGGATTTGCAAAATTAAGGTGACCATTTGTCTCCCTATTTTTGAGGACAATCTCTAAAAATAATACTAAAATCCCCAAATGAGTTAATCCTCCCCAATTTGTAAAATAAATTAATTAATGCAATTTGAAATTTATGAGGAATTAAATTATTATTATTCAGCTCCGCGTCTTACAAAATGTGCGGTTTATACGCGATCAGGAATTAAAGAAAAAAAATTTTTTGATTAAAATAACTTGCTTAAAGGTTTAGATATGAAATCACAACATGGATACCTCTTCGGTGGCCGGATGGTTTAAGGGTGTTACTCTCAATATAATGGACTAATGACAGGGAAATAAGGGTTCGCAACCCAGTCGGATGAACCTATGGTAGTTTTTCCTAAATAGTTTTCCAACCTTCCTCATCCCTACTTCAATAATGTATAAAAAAATTGCATTTTTGTTCATAATTAAGTCATCAAAAATAATTATTAATCAAGTCAATTAATCAAATGTCTGCAATAACCAGGTTGCAAGAGTTAATGCGATGATTGTGTCTTCGCAGCACCAATGTCTGGCTCCAAGGAAGATATTTAAGTCGCAGATCTTGTCTATATTTATTTTTATCGACACAGATATGTGGTGACAAGCAAATCAAATATTTTATTGCAAATATAGAAACGTTGGCATGGAACCAAAACACTAGCAATTTTATTTAAGAACAAATTATCTTCAAAGGGGAATCATAAGACAATTCAAGAATTTGATCTTCATTAGGTGACGATTAATTTTAGGTTTTTCATTCAACCACAATAGTGGCTGCATGGTCTAAGGCATCACTCTCACAAAAGAGCAGACTGCCGATGACAGGGAGATTGTGGTTCAATCCCGGTCAATTGTATTGAAGGTAGTTTTTCCTAAAAAGGTTTCCCACTCTATCCTGAGATAGTTCTGTCCAGTCCACCTCATTACACCCTGTCCTTTTATTGAGCTAGTTCTATCCAGTCCACCTCATTACACCCTGTCCTTTTATTGAGCTAGTTCTATCCATTCCACCTCATTACACCCTGTCCCTATCTTGAACTAGTTATATCCAGTCCACCTCATTACACCCTGTCCTTTTATTGAGCTAGTTCTATCCATTCCACCTCATTACACCCTGTCCCTATCTTGAACTAGTTATATCCAGTCCACCTCATTACACCCTGTCCTTTTATTGAGCTAGTTCTATCCAGTCCACCTCATTACACCATGTCCTTATCTTGAACTAGATATATCCAGTCCACCTCATTACACCCTGTCTCTCTCTTGAACTAGATATATCCAGTCCACCTCATTACAACCTGTTATTTTATTGAGCTAGTTCTATCCAGTCCACCTCGTTACACCCTAACCCTATCTTGAGCTAGTTCTATCCAGTCCACCTCGTTACACCCTAACCCTATCTTGAGCTAGTTCTATCCAGTCCACCTCATTACACCCTGTCCATATCTTGAACTAGTTATATCTAGTCCACCTCATTACACCCTGTCCCTATCTTGAACTAGATATATCCAGTCCACCTCATTACACCCTGTCCTTTAATTGAGCTAGTTCTATCCAGTCCACCTCATTACACCCTGTCCCTATCTTGAACTAGTTATATCCAGTCCACCTCATTACACCCTGTCCTTTTATTGAGCTAGTTCTATCCAGTCCACCTCATTACACCCTGTTCTTTTATTGAGCTAGTTCTATCCAGGCCACCTCATTACACCCTGTTCTTTTATTGAGCTAGTTCTATCCAGTCCACCTCATTACACCCTGTCTCTCTCTTGAACTAGATATATCCAGTCCACCTCATTACATCCTATCCCTATCTTGAGATAGTTATATCCAGTCCCCCTCATTACACTCTATCTCTATCTTGAGCTAGTTCTATCCAGTCCACCTCATTACACTCTATCTCTATCTTGAGCTAGTTCTATCCAGTCCACCTCATTACACCCTGTCTCTCTCTTGAACTAGATATATCCAGTCCACCTCATTACACCCTGTCTCTCTCTTGAACTAGATATATCCAGTCCACCTCATTACACCCTGTTCTTTTATTGAGCTAGTTCTATCCAGTCCACCTCATTACACCCTCTCTCTCTCTCTCAGCTCCATTCTAATGTTATCCTCCCTTCTGCATATATGTATTTTCATTGGGTCTGCCAGGCAATACCCTTAACAAGGTTCTAGAATTACTCATTTTCCCTGTGTATTGCCCACCGTGATATACACACACACAATTTAGGTAAACCTATATTAATACAAGTAGGTATCTAAGTAATCGGTTCATTTGGATTAAGAGACACACCACTTGAATCCCTTTCCTAATCATAAAGTTGCTAAAACATCATAACAAACCATGCAGTTTCAATTAATAAAAATCAAGGGTAAATAATGAGGACTTTAGCTGGCAAGTTCAAAAGTATCACAATAAATTGACAAATAAAAATAGTATCAACCATGTCAGTATACTGCTATTGATAGCAAAGAGGCCAATTAATTTCATCTTATTAATATACTTTTCAACACTTGGAAGCTACGGATTAATGGGTTATCTTTACCATGGCTGATTATTGATAGATATAATTTCTATTTGCAAACACAAATTGAGCCTATATAAGTGGTTATCAAAAGAGTTGACAGCGCTCTTTATTTGAATATATTATATAGTATAACAAACATGGAGTCCAGGTTTGACACAAATTGCATTGTGGAGGCTAACGAAATTGAAAGGTTGAGAGCAGCTTATTTTGTAGACACCAATGGAAATAAGATAGATTTAATTGTTGGAGGTAAGTTTAGTATTGCAAAATTTCTCACAAACCATTCAGGTTGTACTAATTTCATTAAAATGTTAGGAAAGAGAAAAGTTGAATTTAAATTAGAGATGGGACATTTGAATTCCCGAATCCCATGGTCAATTTATGACACGAGAAGAATTTTCATTTTTAATATATTTGAGTTATTTAACGTGAACTTTCCGAAATGACTTACTAACTTACATTTAGAACAAACACAATATCCAGCCCCACATCCATTGATTCACCACTGTGAAAGGGTAAACCCATCTTCCACCAACAACAAATTTTTTGGCTGTGCCAGGAATCGAACCTGGGACCCTTAACTCAGGAGACATACAACCTACCGACTGAGCTAAGGTGTCTGTTGACACACATCTTATTTCATGTCTAATCCTGATGACGATGACGATGGTGAGCGTTGAAACTGGTTGATATTAGCGGTCAACCTAGCTGCCATTTCAAGCAACAAGGAATTGTATCGAGCTAAAGTTTATATCTCTCTTATTTTCAATCAAAAACTTTTATCACCTTTTTTCGTTAACATTTTTTACAAGCATCGTCCGTTTTGACTCATTAAATATATTACTGCTGTGTGCATTATATACTTCAATATTATAACAATAACATCTAACTTTTAATAAAATCCAATTCAACTTAATTTGTAGCTTTGGGTGTCTTCTTAATAGTATATGTTTATAATTCATAGCTATATAAATTACTTTATATGTCATACCTAAATTTCTTTCAAGATTTCTAAAAATTTGTCAACTCACATTTTAATGTGATAATGTTTTAAATATTGTACACATTCTATTTAATCCATCTTAATGTATATAAAAACTTTCATTCAATTAATTGAATTCTAATTTCCTTGATATTATTTTTAGATTATATCTTTTATTAACATTTCCATAATGTTTATCAAAAGTTTCAATATTCAGATTGGCTAAACTTTGACATTGTTGAAGCCAGGACATTTTTTTTAAGTTGAATATTTAATAGACTACATTATGTATGGATATGTAAGAGAAGGGTTAACTCAAGAAAATGTCACATCATTTTTTTTTCAAAGAAAGTTAAACCACACACAATGCCTTCATATTTTTAATATATTTTGATAAAATGTATTGCGATGTGATTAATACCACATTAGGGAATGGCATGATTCAATATGTATGTAGAACTACTTCTAATTTCTAAATTGATCATTTTATGCATCTAGATAAGAGGAACGTTTAGAGAAAAAAACAAAGCACACTACATTTTTTTATGCTGACATACCCAAATTTATCTATGCTAATGTAAGAGGTAGCTTTTAGTCACTAGACGATGTTGAAATACTGTTTAGTAGATATTTCAAGAAATTATTAAATGTTGAAAATATGTCATATTTAGTGTAACATTTAAAATGTATTCATTATACTTTAGTTTTCTTCTTCCTCCGAAATGTTTTGTAGCTGTGAAGGTTACAGTGAGTGTTAAAATTGAAGCAAAGAAGATTTTACCTTCAACTTTGACATATCAAAGCTTCGCACACTTCTGCTACCCAATGTATGAGACTGTTCAATTATGACAGGAATCTATGTGAATTTGAGATTATAGGATTATATGAAAAGTATAGGTGCTCTGTATTCATGCTGTGATTGGGATTCTCAAATCCCTAAATCCTTAACAATGTTTGAAATTTGAGAAAATATTGGAGATCCAAAAGAAATATAGCTGTGATTTTTTTTTTTTTAGAATTGGAATTGGTTTTAGTGTTCTAATACTCCTTATTGGTGAATCAGTCACACTATAATTATAGGACAAACTTAAAAACCAGACCCCAAACCATTAATTTAACACCTAACTGACTGTACAAGTACTATAATATATGGATTTTAGCAACAAAAAAATGTTAATATTTAGTTAGTATTTATATATTATATTATTCGTTTATATTCTTTATGTTCAGTTGTTTTTTTCTTCCAAAATTCAAATTTGAATGTAAAATGAAGTTTTGGTTTAGTAGAATAGTGAATTTAGCCCCATCTATAACTTTTTCCCGAGAAAAGTCCAATCTCTATCTTTTATCCAAGAAAATTCGATACCCTAGTGAAATTACAAAGAACCAAAGTAAAATCATTTTGGCTGTTTAGCTTATAGAGACGACGATGGCAAGATGTGGCCGTTGCCCGTGGTTCGCAAAGTAGAAGAAGAGATAGTCAAGGAGATGACACACGACTACGAATACCTCTGGGCGCTGGGAGACAAGAGTTTTACCTCCGCAGCCAGTCGACTCCTCCTGGGAGGAGACTCGACGGCAATCGCTGAGGAAAGAGTGAGTATCAACTTTTAGACAAGGTGCTTTAGAAATCAATTTTAATTGTTATTATTATTATTATTATTAGCACAGTGTCTTACTACCCATTCGGGTTATACGCACTTACGCTAATGTGTACTGGTAGGGTGATTGTGAGATGAAATGAAGGACCTACAGTTTAACGTGGAATCCGAACCACGGTGGAGGCCTGGCATTCCCCACGTTCACAAGATGTCTTGTCAGAGGTGAAGGAAGGGTTTGGTAATCAGATAAATCTTTGCCGGGACCGAGGACTGAACCCCGGCCGCCAGCATAGAAGTCTGACACCTTACCCCTAGACCGCCAGGTCTCCTTAATTTTTATTATTTATGGATGTTATTATATTTTATTTTTTTTACTAATGAAACTAATTAGCTCTTTTTAAAAGCAGGCTTATACCAGTGCCCAATTTAATATCGTCCAAGGTATAAATTGGTTTCAAAGAGCTTTAGTCTACAAATTCAAACACAAGGATGGAAGGTTTTAGGGTTTTGACACACATTTTTAAACACAACACTTATTTCAGCAAATAAAGAAAACTAACTTAACCTATAGCAACCCGTCCAATCCAAATACTCTTTTCAAATATCGGAATATGGTACCGATTTAAAAGTGGCAAATAATCGATTATTTGAGACAGTTTTGTTCTATTGAATATGTTTCTACCGAGGGAAAAAAAAAAGAATGTTAATCTGTTGATATGGCATTACCAGGTGGCATGTATCCAGTCGGTGAGTGGAACAGGGGCCCTGTGGATTGGCGCCAAATATCTAAGCAAAGTACTTAACTATAACACTTTCTACATGTCATCGCCCACATGGAGTAAGTACAAAGCACTTTCACATATTTTGGACATGTTTGTTTAGTCCGACACCTTAGCTCAGTCGGTAGCATGTCCACCAACTGAGCAAAGAGTCCCGGGTTTGATTCCCAGCATGGCCGAAAATTTATCATTGATGACAATTTGGATTTACCCTTACACGTTAATAAATTAACTACCAGGGAGTGGATGTTGTGCCTCTCCTAGTCCTAAGGTGAATTATAAGACATATGAAACTACGACAGGCCTAGCCAGCTGGTGATGGAAAATATATGGCTCGAATAAAAGAACTAACCCAGGCCACAGGCTGGAAACTGTAATGGCTGTATAATATATAAATTTGTTTCTTAAAATAGCATACTTTGATGCCAGTGCACTGTCAGCGACTTATACTTATTAATTCCAGGTCCAGATTGATCACGTTACCTTGGCAATGGTGTACAAAATGCATACTTTAACAAATTTTTACCCTCTACAACTCGTGAACTGTAACTATTTAAAATCATTGAGTCTTTATTTATAGCTTATAATTATACGCTTGTAAAAATTGTACAATAATATTTTGTCAGTCCAATTACCTTAACCATCCCTATTTCCTGTTTATATGCAAACATAAAAAAATTTAAAAAATCTACAACCATGATCGGTGCTGTTAATAAAAAAACATTAATTTTGCAGACAACCATCGCAGCATATTCGAATGCGGTGGGTTAACAGATGCTCGCGAGTACCGTTACTGGGACCCTGCCACTCGTTCCATCGATATGGAGGGGCTCCTCGAGGACCTGCGAAATGCCCCGAAGAAATCCGTCGTCATATTACAGGCTTGCTCCCACAACCCCACGGGACTCGACCCTACCCGTCACCAATGGAGCCAGATAGCGGACGTCATAGAGGTTGTCGATTTGTTACCATATCATGTGAATACATGTCAGCCTGCGTCCTCAAAATTCGCACCCCAGTCCCCCAATAAGAGGCATTTTCTACCTGAATCTGCACGAGATATTTTTGTCCCACTTTGACTAGTTTAATATAGTACCCAACACTGTTGTCAAATTTGTCATCATCAACACCACCACATAAATACACACTTCAGTAGGCACTTAAGTGAAGGGTAAGATTGTCAAGTTTGGTTTGCCGGTGAAGACGTGATAATAAGGTTCTAAGCCTTGTTGAGTATAGCGAAGATCGTTTCTTTCCTAGTTGGTTTCCCAACCATTTCTCATCCCTACGCTATTATTGCGATTAAATGAGGATATACTGGAAGAGTAGTAACTCTCAATGTGAAAAAAAACAAACATAATTTTAGCAGATAATGAGAGGAGAAAGTTTCATAATAATGAGCCACATATACTGTATTCATCAAAAGACACTGTTAGGATAGTCAAGTCTCTTAGATTATGGTGGACAGGACATGCAGCACCAACGGCAGAATCTAGAACCGTGTTCAGAGTATTTACTGGCAAGCCCATTGGGAAGACCTAGACACTGATGGGAGGATCACATTAGAATGGAGCTGAAGAGATAGGATGTAATGAGGTGGACTGGATAGAATTAGCTCAAGATAGGGATAGGGTGTAATGAGGTGGATTGGATATAACTAACTCAAGCTAGGGATAGTTTGTAGTAAGGTGGACTGGAGAGAACTAATTCAAGATAGGGATAGTTGGTAGTGAGGTGGACTGGATAGAACTAGCTCAAGATAGGGATAGGGTGTAATGAGGTGGATTGGATAGAATTAGCTCAAGCTAGGGATAGAGTGTAATGAGGTGGACTGGATAGAACTAACTCAAGCTAGGGATAGTTTGTAGTGAGGTGGACTGGATAGAATTAGCTCAAGATAGGGATAAGGTGTGATGAGGTGGATTGGATATAACTAGCTCAAGATAGGGATAGGGTGTAATGAGGTGGACTGGATAGAACTAGCTCAAGATAGGGATAGGGTGTAATGAGGTGGACTGGATAGAACTAGCTCAAGATAGGGATAAGGAGTAATGAGAAAAGTTATTTTATTTTGGACCTTATTGATACCATTAATTGCTATTACATTATTTCCAACAATAAGACGTGCCCCTCGTGGTAGAACCAATATATCCAGAGAAAATCTTTATCCTATATAAAAAAATAATCAACACAAACAATAATTCCAGTTCTTTGGTTTCAGGAGAGAGGATTACTGCCATTCTTAGACTGCGCTTACCAAGGTTTCGCATCAGGTGACATACATCAGGACGCATGGACTGTCCGTTTTTTCGAAAAAAGAGGACTCGAGTTTATGTGTGCACAATCATTTTCGAAAAATATGGGGTTATATAGTAAGTCCACTACCATGAACAACAAAGCAAAAACTTTTTTTTTTTACTTTTTCATATAAAGAGAAAGTATTGTAATCATTAACATTTTCAACCCTGAGGTTATGATAATTATTTATGTGTTATGTGCCCACCCCCTCCCCGCCCCCGAGAAAAAAATGGTTTTAACCATTCTGTCTGTCCCTGAGCCTAAATCCAAAAATTTAATAGGTTTCATTCAAACTTGATATTTACAAGTTTATGGCTGTCTCAAGTTTTTTTTATGGAATTAAGAGTAATTTAATTAATGACTTTTGAAAATTATTATTATTATTATTCAAAAATGGGTTTAGCAATTTTAATTAAGAAGAGATTATTAATTACAAATGTTATATTTAAAAGTCAAAATTTAATGTGACAATAATAATAATAAAACAAATACATGACTTAGGTTTGTGAAACCAGTCAAAATGTTATGGCAAGTGTACCAAAAAATATTTGGATTTCATTGTTTTTGGTTTACCCGTTTTAAGTGGCAGCATGGTCTAAGGTTTCTTTCTAATGTTTGTTAGACTAGAGTGCCGATGACAGGGAGATAGGGCTTTGAATCATATTCGAGTGTACCGAGGGTGGTTTTTATAAACTGGTTTTCCACTCTCACTCCACACAAATGAGGGTACACTTCCTACAAATTCAACCTTATTCATCCCTAACTCATGAGCGTGGTTAGTAAATTAAATGTGGTGCTAAAAAAAGCCTTTTTATTTTTACATTGTGTCTTACTACCAATTCAGGACATATATTATCTGATATTACTCTAATGGGGAGGAGATGGGTAAGGAAGAGTTTAGAGGTAATCAACCCGCATTTGCGTGGAAGGAGCGGGAGTATCCATCTAGGAATACCCACCTTCAGTACCCCCGACCGGGATTCGAATCCCGATCATCTCCTTGTTATCATCAAGCCAGTCCAACACCCCTTTTTCCTTTCAGCAATTGAATCGGGTATTTGTTTAGTATAAATTAAATCAAATGAATTATTTAAAACATGTTAAGAATTGTATATAATATTATAGACTATATAATACCATTTGCAGAATAGTAATATAAATTGTAAAAAGAGATGGAAGATGATACCTAACTTTCAGTTGTTTATGGAATTATAAATTATGTAGGATTACAAGGTTGATTACAAAGTATTACACCACTCTAGGAAGATGTGAGGTACATTCTTCCTGTGGATCCTTATCTCCTTGTTCTGTGACCCTGTTGGCCTCCTCCTCCTCGTGGCTGGTAGTCTGGATTGTTCCTGTAGATCTGTGATGTTGTAGGAGCTTGAAAACCTGGAGGATATATTCCGATGTTCGCGTCCCCTCCTGCAATTGCAATCGCTACGGGCCAGCCACACGTTACCGCTATCTATGTGAAATTGGCACGATGTATGAGAATCTGGCGGCATCGATCCGGTTGCTGGGTGTAAAATGAAGCTAAAGCAAGAATGAAGTTGATGTGGTGCTTCTCTCGTCCTGGTGAAAGTTCTAGTCCTTTTTCTCAGAGAGCCAGAACTAGGTGTAGAGCTGTGGTTTCGTCTACAGGGAGGCTTACAGCGCCCACTGGGCGTAGCGACTCAGGTCGGAGGAGTCGGTAACGGTGCGGTTAGTGGGGCAGCCGCAGTTATCAATGCCGTGGTCGATGGTGCATTTCCCGGCGGAGTACCTTGGGTCTCAGTGCGGACTCCTAGCTTCTGTTAGATGTTTCAGAACCTCTCTTCTTGGGTTGCCATCGATTCTTCAACTCTGTTTAGGAGGGCAGTCAAGAGATTTTCAGTCATTCTGATTGAACTATGTAGTCAATATGGGGATGTAGTGTTAGTCTCCCTGGAGCACCTTACGTAGAGCCTGGATCTGGCGAGGAGTCGGTATGTGACGTTGGTTCTGATGTAATGCTGCGCAAGCTGTGAACCCCAACGGTTCTGTCCGCTGCCTGAAGTAAATCTTCTTGTTGGTGTTTAGTTTCTTCTAGGCGGTAAAGTTTGTCTAACACTGCTTCATTAGGGGTACCTGGTGCTCTTGACACGAGTAGTGGCTGTAGGCTCCGAGTGTTTTATCTGTGTTAAAGGTTCTGATCAATGTCATGTAGTTGTTTGGAAGGACAGAGGGAGCTAGAGGCATTTTACTAAACAGACCCCGCCACAGGCTGAAAACAGTTGATGATGATGATGATGAATCCTTTTATTTTTGTATTTTTTTTAGGACAAGTGTTTGTAATTTTTTATTTTACAAATTTATTTCAATATTCACAATGCCAAAGAAGTTTCCCATGAAGTAATCTGTATTGGAGCATTCTACTGCAGTAAATTTGTTATTACTAGTTTATACACTGGAGCCATTTATGAAGAAGTCAAGGTTGGTGTCTGAGTTCGACAGTAGAAAACTAGAGAGGAGTCGAAGGTTTGGTGTACCGACACCACAGCCCTGCTTCGAACTATATAACATTTGTAATTCGGCCAACAAGTTAATTTAATAATCTCTTCCTCCTTTCATCTCGGATAATACAAGCTCCTTAACTTGACATCAGTGATAATGTTTTCTAAAAAAATTTAACAGTTTTATATGAAATGCGTAGATAGGGAGTGTTTGATCCGATAAATAGTATTTCATTCAAAATAGCTTCCTGGGAATGGTTTTAAATAAGAAATAAGCTTATATTTCTTATTTTCACACACACAAAAAATTGTTTAAACAATTTTATTTAAAATCTATATAATTATTATTAGAAGGTTTCCTGTCTTACAACAGGTTCATTCATTTTATCAGCAAACTTAGACCACCAATGCACCCTCTGCCTCCTTCTTCAGCTCCCAGGATTTTATTTTTCCCTTAAAGTCATCCAATATTTGAATCCTCCTTATTCGATAAGTTCCTTTTCCCTCAATCTTTCCTTCTATGACGTCATACAGAATGTTTATTGTGATTAACAAGATGATATGTTTGTTTTTGTGAGGAAAACTTATGGTAGTTTACCGTAAACCTATTTAAAAAAAATTATATTCCAAGCTATAATAGACATTAGCCCCATGGCTTCTTTGGTGCTGACTGACAAATCACAGCTGACTACTGACGGCTATTAAAAGTTACCAGACCAAATTATGTATCCCTACGCCGAACCAGATGATCTGCAAAAACATGTGTTTAGTAACTGTCACTTCTGACAGTCAAAATTTAGGTATATACCTAAATGATGACTGTCAGAAGTCAGCTGTCAGTCAGCACCAAAGAAGTCATGGGGCTACTGTACCTATATGAGAAAGTTTGTTTACCGCTTATTTTTAATTTGAATGTTTCTGTATAAAAAGTGTCGTACAACTTTGTATAATGTTTTAGGCGAACGTGTCGGTTGTTTAATCGCCGTGATAAACAACAAAAAGTGTCTACAACAGTACCTAAACCACATGAAAAACATAGTACGTAGTACATACTGCAACCCTCCTAAACACGGCTGTCAAATCGTCTCGAGAATACTGCAAAGCTCTGAACTTTACCAAGAGTGGTGAGTATTGAGCTACCACTAACCTAGGTAGCTTTGAACGGCACGGTAACATCGAACACATGTTTGGGAAATTATATCTAATATTTTGGCTGTAGTAAATAATTAGCTAATAATGGCTTAATGCGCGCACACACCAGCGAGCGGAATGGCGAACCGAACACTGAGCCAGATACCGAACTGCGCAGCCAACACTGACAGGTGGTAGGGGTGTTCCGTTCACTGGTTTTCTGTTAGTATCATCCAAAACCAAGGAGAATATCTATCAAAAAGAATTGGCAGCCACTTATATTTTGCATCCATCACGCCTTGAAGAAGCAAAGGGGGAAAAAAAAAGATGGTGGCAAAGTCAGTTGTAGATATATAGTAGTAGATCAGTGTCTCGTAGGGTTAGCTTAACAAGAGATTATAGAGTTCGAAAACTAAATTGACCTTTTCATAATTTTACCAGAATATAATAATATTTAGCACCGCGTATTACTACCCGTTCGGGTTATACGCTTTAAGTACTAACTACGCTAATGGATTAGGAAAATGGGAAGGTTTAATTAGAGGAAGTGAACCCGCATTTTTGTGGAGGGAGAGTGGAAAACCATTTAGGACAAACCACCCCCAGTTCACCCGACCGAGATTCGAACCTCGATCTCCTCGTCATCAGTCGAGCTTAACACGACTAGCGCGTTTAGCCAACTACGCCACCCGGTTGCGTGTCATAATTTTACCAGAATGCATTCTGATGATTCTAATTTATTTGTTAATTATATTGAGCAAAAATTGCAAAAATAAATTAGATTTTAAGAGAAGACAGATTAGCAGTAACCCTTCATTTCCTTGCTGATGCTGATTCATATGCCATGGTTCAGTACCTTTTTAAAATTCTCGGAACAATACTCAATGAACCATACATCAAAAAGAACGGTTTGTTTCTCATCTCTAGGCTGAAGTAAAATCTATATTTGTCAAAATGCTCATTTACCAGTCCACCCTGTTTAAACACATTCGCGCACCTCTTTTTGATGGTTCGTTGAAATACCGACAATGGGTGGATCGGGAAAATGCAAGTTGCGGGTTGGCTGGAATGTTGCAGCACTTTGTGCGGTTCGGTCCGCCATTCCGCTTGCCGGTGTGTGTACGAACGAGGCTTTATATACAGATTGTACCCATCTCAAACTACCAAAAACTTCAATCAAAAAGAATAATTAGAAACAAATAGAAATACTTAAATTGTTTTTAAGTTTAAAAAGTACTTAAAGGGGGGCACCTTTTTAAGCAATAAATTATGGCACAGACGTTTAAAGCAATATTTATTTCTATGCTTCGTTATTTCCCAATATAATTCACGTTAAATTAAGGTAAAAGATTCCAACAACCCTATATTTTGAGTTTCATTAATAGAGAAAACAAATTGTGAAAATGTATAGATTAGCTCATTTTTCATGATCTTTTAAGTTTATTTTAAGAGCTATGAACCTAGGTTATATGAAAAAGAGCTTTAGATTTAGCCTTCTTCTAATACAGTAAGTTTTTGATAGGCTTACAACATAAACGTTTAAGATATTTGAGAACTTAAAGAGCGAGTTTTCCTCTTTACCTTAAGATAATGAGTTGTGTTTTCTCTTTCACCTCGTTCTTATTAACATGATATACAATGGTTGTAGGTGAAGGTCAAAAGGGAGTATAAGCTTAGAATAGAAAAGTAGTTCCAGAAAACACAAAAACCATTGTATTTGAAATCATGGGGGTCTCGCAGTGATTGATACTTTCTCGCTGACCAAGGCGGTCGTCTTAAAATAAATTTGAAAATTACATGATACAAATATGATTCCATAATAATAAACATAATAAGAAGACCATAGGTAGTTATTTTAATTAATTAATTGAGACTAAGTTGGGATGGAAATAAACGCGAGTAGAGGACATATGTAACCAAATAAAAAATAAACTTTTTTGGATGGAGTAAATCAAATATTTCTTCATTACACATTGATTTTTGTGGGTAGGTCATTCTAAAAGGTCTTTTTTTCCCCTACTAAAACACTAATATTTAACAGGATTCTGGTAGAGAAAACAAGAACTTAAAAAATAGATTTCTTACAAAAATCAGTGTATAATTTTGATGTAGTTGAATTGTCTCCACATAGTAACATCAACAGTCCTTGAATATTTGTTATAAGCATCGTAAACAATTTTTTCCACTTAATTTAAAAAAAAGTTCCTGATAATGCCACAACAAATATTCTATTACTGTTTAAGATCCAATACATGTAGAAATTAAGGTTTAAGTAAGCAGTTTACTCAATAATAGGTTATGTCTTTGAGTTAAAAAAAAATTTAAACAAAATAAATCCTTTGAATAAATATTTAATTTTTTTCAACCTAAAATATTTTTATATAAGTGAAAAATAAAAAAATAAAACTTTAACTTGTGATCCCTTTCATTCCATTTTATTTATAAAAATTATGACTATATTTTTAGCAACAGGGAATCATTATTCCACAATTTTAGCCAACTCCAATCCTAGTTATATAAAAACCAAGAATGCTAAATTTACTTCTTCTTCTTTATCGAAAATAAATGTTTGGTCACTTACCATGTATAGGTTCTGTGAGTCAAAAAAACACGTTTCAGGATTGAGAATGTTTCGACAATGGCCAAGCGGGTAAAGAGGGTTCGTTTCGAGCTACAGGAGCGACTGGAAAGTTTGGGAACACCCGGAAATTGGAATCACATCACTCAGCAGATAGGAATGTTTTCTTACACAGGACTGACATGTAAGTTGTTTGGTTTTAGACTGCACTCTGTTCATTTTGAGAGCCGAAGAATAAATCCCATTGACGTACGCAGACACTGCTGTGGTTTTTCTCTCAAATCCTATGGTATTCGAAAGATTGGAGATTCGTTTTTAGTAAAAGTCTCAAAAAAAAAAAATAGTAATCTCAAATACAATTATGAAAATCCTTGACTTGAAATTTATATCCATAAGGGTGACCTGGCGGTCTAGGGGTAAAGTATCAGACTTCTGTGCTGGGGGTCCAGGGTTCAATCCTTGGTCCCGGCATAGATTTATCTGATTACCAAACCCTTCCTTCACCTCTAACAAGACAGCTTGTGAATGTGAGGAATGCCAGGCCTCCACCGTGGTTCGAAACTGTAGGTCCTCCATTTCATCTCACAATCACCCTACCATTACACATTAGCGTAAGTGTGTATAACCCGAAGGGGTAGTAAGACGCGGTGCTAATAATAATAATATATCCATTAACTGTTCCCAGCCTGGGTAAGTTTTTTATTCAAACCATATATTTTCCACTATTAGCTCGCTAAGACCTATCGTAGCTTTACATGCCTTATAATCTAATTTAAGGCACAACATCCAGTCACCAGCTGTTATTTTACCAATGTGAAAGGGTAAACCCATATTTTATAAATGATAAATTTTCTGCCATACAGGGAATCAAACTTGGGACCCTTAGCTCAGTAGGCAGACTGAGCTAAGGTGCTCGACTTGAAATATTAATTTTGAGCATTAATGGTAAAATGGTAACAGGAATTAAAAAGTTGTGTAGTTGGGAAAGTAACAAAAAAAAATTATTTTATTTTGCATTGCGTTTTACTACCCATTAAGGTCATACGCTTAAGTAATAATTACGCAAATGGATTAGGATTGGAGAAGGTTGAATTTTAGAGGTAAAGAACCCGCATTTGTGTGGAGGGAGAGTGGAAAACCATTTGAAAAAAAAAAGTTCCCTGACTGAGATTCAAACCTCAATCTCCTCGTCCTCGGCAGTATAGCTCAACACGAAACTAGCTCATCGGCTAACTACACCACCGAGGCAGGTAGGACCAAATTGTATCAATATAATTAATTTATTTAACAAATGTTCGATTTGTTGTTTAAGATGTAATAGTTTTGTCAAACAAAATCACAATTTATCATTGGCACCAGGCCTTGGAAAACTTTTTGTAACTTAATTTTTAAATATTCTCACTTTAAAACTGTACATTTTTAAAGATTCAAGGGTTAAAATTTGTATTTGAGATTTGAAAGAAAATTTTAGATTCGAATTCGAGAAATAGAGGATTCGATCAAGCTCTAGTTTATACTTTTATTTTTTATTGTTTCGAGTTTTACTATTACTACCCATTCGGTTTTACGTCTTAGTTTATACATCTACCAGTAGACTATATATAGTACAATTTTCATAAAATTCTTGAGATCAACGTTTGCAAAAAAAAAAAAAAACGTCAGAAATGTCGCTGGCTTTTCTTTACAAACTCTGTGAATTGGAAAAAGCAAAATATTTGACATAGGCAATTTTTTATTTTAATGACTACTATTATATAAACTAGAATATATTTTACAATCTTTATATATTCTAGGATTTTTTATTTTATAGTTATTAAGCTTACAAAAATTAACATTTTATCGAATCTTATTTAGCTGTGTTTTTCAAATATTCATAAAAAAAAAATTGAGACATGGAAATCAAACTCAAGATCTATAGCTAGAGCCTCGTAAAAATGGTGAGACGCGATAAAACGAAAATTGCCATACAAAGATGGAATCAAGTACTTTTTATTTTGATAGTTTTCAGATATGATTTACAATGATTTTGAAAAGTGAAATAAAACGAAATCATCTTGTTACACCAAATCTTCCTATAAAAAATAAATATGAAATTAAGAAGAAATTACACAGAAATTTTGGCCATGCTGTAATTTGATTAGTATTTTGTTGTAGTGTAAGCTAAATTTAGGCTACAAAATTGTGAAATAAGCATACTAACTTGACAAAGAATTTTAAAGCAAATATATAACGTTCCAATAGTACATTTTAATTTTGTATATATTGTCTCAACATGTAAATAATACTTAAAACACCTCAGATAACATGTAATTTTGAATAAACACAAAATAACACCGAAAAGTGAAATTTAAAAAATGAAATTTAACACACAAAAAAATCGCTGGATTCTAGCTAAGGCTCTGGTGTGATAATGCTCAGCAATTGGTTTAACCAATTATGTCCCAAGGCCAGAATTAAGACATCACTTATGTTGTGAATTGTTGCCAGAGACAGCAGAGTTAGGTCAAACTGTACCCGTGACTTGTTATCACTCAGTTTAACACTCTCAGAAAGGATGATAGTATATCGCAGGTTCAGTTTTAACAATCTCTGCTTACTCTGGAAACATTTCATGACACAACACTGTACATAATTTATTTTAAGACGGACTAGAATAAAGTTGCAAGGTTAAATGTTCATGATTCGATACATTTTTTCAACCAATACTTGTGAATTGCAAACAATCCATACCAAGTGTTACAGAATTCCTGGCAATAGATCCAGAGGTCCCTGGTTCAATATCCGGCACTTCCAGAATTTCTGTGAAACAGTGGGTCCGAATCGAGGACAAATGAGCTACTTGAATGAAAAAGTAGCGACTCCGGTTTAGAAAACCGAGATTAACGGCCTGAGGGTTCGTTGTGCTGACCACATGACACCCTCTATCCACAGGAGTAGGAACTATCTTCACCAACCAACAATTGCTGCTCATTCGTTATGGCTTGATTGAGGGCTGACGCCATAAAGTTTTTTTTAATACATTTTGTGAGTAAATACTAAATATTTATAGAGTTGTGTATTCCCATTTCTAACAAGATTATGTATATATTTGTTTTTTTGCAGCCAAGCAAGTGGAACATATGGTTAAAAAGTACCACATCTACATGCTGGAATGCGGTCGAATCAACATTTGTGGCGTTGGCAGTAAAAACATTGACTACGTCGCTCGGGCCATACACGAGTCTGTAGTTCTTAACCCACAAGACACAAACGAAATGAAAAACAAATAAAATTGTGTACACCCTTTAGATGAACTAATTGATCTGCAAGTTAGACAAAATGGGTTAATCAATCTCTTAACCAATACAGCTTGAATATTCAGGTATAATTACAAATGTAAATTCACAGTAAGTGAGGCTTCTTACTTGTAGAGCATTTGCAGGTTGTAAATGCCAATCAGGACTCTTGCATGCTATATGGATGCTGGATCGATGTAAAGTACCGCCGTACACATGTATTGCACATGCCAGCCACTTTGTCTCGCAGAGATCTCGTACGAGACGCTCATGTAAGCTACTGTGCATGCATCGAGCTGCCCAGCCAACAATAATATTCATTGTTGTAGTCAATGGTGTTCCCGAGAAGTGTCACTGTCCGTCACACTTTCTTGACATACGATAAAATGTTTCGAATTCACTAGGATCGTCTAAATCACTAACGAAATGAGCCAAACTATTCGGTAAGTTCAACGAATTAAACGTATGGACCCACCACCACTACCTGGGCCGTTTTTTTTTCTTTGCCGACGAACCGCCACCTAAAGAGAACATTTTCATGATTGGCATATGACGGATGAATGTGCATTGGCTACTATCATCTGGAATCTGCTGGAAACAAACATCTCCCATTGTGCTAGACAAGTGTGCGACCCACCTTAGAGCCACATTCCAGTTTTTATTTTAATCGATACCTTGATTTTCTTACGAATATACATTTGAAGCATTATTATTATTATTATTATTATTATTATTACTAGCACCGCGTCTTACTACCTGTTCGGGTTATACGCACTTACGCTAATGTGTAATAGTAGGGTGGTTGTGAGACGAAATGGAGGACCTACAGTTTAACGTGGAATCTGAACCACGGTGGAGGTCTGGCATTCCCCACATTAACAAGATGTCTTGTCAGAGGTGAAAGAAGGGTTTGGTAATCAGATAAATCTGTGCCGGGACCGAGGATTGAACCCCGGCCGCCAGCATAGAAGTCTGACACCTTATCCCTAGACCGCCAGGTCATCGACCATTTGAAGCACCTTTTAGAAAATACAAATATATATTTTGTGTTCAACANATCAGATAAATCTGTGCCGGGACCGAGGATTGAACCCCGGCCGCCAGCATAGAAGTCTGACACCTTATCCCTAGACCGCCAGGTCATCGACCATTTGAAGCACCTTTTAGAAAATACAAATATATATTTTGTGTTCAACATTTACAACAATTTACACTATTATTAGTGTTATTATTTAAGCAATGATAAAATCTATCAATACTTACTTATTACCACGTCTTACTACCCATTCAGGTTATACGCTTAAGTACTAACTATGCATGGGTTAGGAATTGGGAAGGTTGAATATAGAGTAATTGAACCCGCATTTGTGTGGAGGAAGAGTGGAACATCATTTTGTTAAAACCACCACCAGTTCACCTGAGTGAGATTCAAACCACACTCTCCCCATCCTAGGCAGTCTAGCTCAACACGAAACTAGAGCATTAGCTAACTACGCCCCCCGAGGCGGGTAACATCTATCAAAAGTGACAGCTGCAGATAACATAACTTGATGTATGTAAACGTGAAAATGTACATGGTAACTTTTTATAGTTGTCAGATATCCGTAAGAATTCCTTAGAAATGTTTCGAAGATTATCATGGGTGTCGAAGTAGGGAGAGTTATGGGGGAGATGTAAGGGACGTGAGAAAAGACCAGTGTTTTTTGAAATTTTTATAGTAAAAATATTTTTGAACAAAATAAATAAAATATTGCTTCTATACAAACATAAGAGTTTAATTTTCTCCTGTTGGGAGACTTCACCTCCATGCAAGTAAAATAAAAAACCCTCCTTTCCTTCAAAAAGTGTTTATTTTGTAGATACTCATTTATTTGGTAATAATATTGCTGTGGCCCCTTGTAAGCACAGCAATACCTAGCTCTTTCAATGGGTTAGGGAATTTACATCAAATGATGAACAAATAATAATAAAACAAGTTTTAATATCGGCTGAGGAACATTTTCAGTTACTTACGACTTCAACTTTTCATATAAAATGAGCTTGAACTAAATTTAATCAAAATAGACCAAAGATACCTTAGTTAATTTTAATATCCTCCTATGGTACAGTAGGTGTATATAGTCACATTTTCATAGAAAGAGCATTTTTTTTTAAATTTAAACATATTTTTTGTGACTAAAATTGATACAATTTGACTATCAATTATTGTTATTTTATAGGTATTGTTAATATCTATCAAATGTGACAGCTTCGGATAACATAGCTCGATGTATGTAGATGTGAAAGTAGATCTAGTAACTTTTCTACACGCCAGAAATAGTTTTTCTTAAGAAAATCAAACTGTACTCATGGGAATACTTTTAGATTGTTCTCATTATTCAGTATATTACTTCTACACAAAAATTCACCGTATCAACCATTATCCATGCATTTATTTGTAATTTGATCAATGTGCTAGGTTAACCGAATAATGTAGATTTTTTTTAAATATTTTAAATACTTAGTAAAGATCGTTTAAAAATATTAAGAAAAATAAAATTCCATTTTATGTGAATTTAAGTTGGACAAATTGTCCTGGATTGATTTGAAAGAAAAATATAATATATATATATATATATATATATATATGCACAATATTTAATTTATAGGTGTTTGTTACGATTTCAACATCTTCATGATTTAAATGTATCATAACTTGTAATTATTACTAACAAATCTTTTACAAATATTATTAATATTATTATTAGCACCGCGTCTTACTACCCGTTCGGGTTATACGCACTTACGCTAATGTGTAATGGTAGGGTGATT
>CABEEJ010004940.1:46371-56648 GCA_901482245.1 Timema douglasi
TTACGCTAATGTGTAATGGTAGGGTGATTGTGAGATGAAATGAAGGACCTACAGTTTAACGTGGGATTCGAACCACGGTGGAGGCCTAGCATTCCCCACATTCACAAGATGTCTTGTCAGAGGTGAAGGAAGGGTTTGGTAGTCAGATAAATCTGTGCCGGGACCAAGGATTGAACCCCGGCCGCTCGGGTGTTAACTAGGCCACAAGTTCCCACACCTTGATTCAGAGCGACTCCCTTATTTATTCTGTAGGGAAATGTGTGCTTCACAGGACCCTGAATTTTTCAAAAAATTGAAAATAAGTGGAAATGTAATACATCCTTGGTACAGGGAAAACATTCTCTAAATGTTCGTGTGTGGACCAGATTCGGAATCCTTTTTGTCTGTACGGTGGTCTGAGCAGTGTATGTGACGCAAGAGTCTTAAGACTGAGTGCTTTGAACACTGTAAGTGAGGGTGCCTGGAGATCTCTTCTTGGTGGAGTTCTGCTGGGAGACTCCATCTCTTCTTCTTGGTGGAGTTCTGCTTGGAAGTAGCGTAAGAAACCATCTAGAATAAACTCTTGACGTACTCATGACCAGAGTCTGAGAGCTGACTTTCTTGTCACCATCGAGTCAGACAAGACCAGACTGATACCTCTGTCCTTGTTACTGTTTCACAGCAGACTCTAGTTAGCTCCAAGGTCCTGACAAGAGCAGACTGACACCTCTGTCCTTGTTACTGTCTCACAGCAGACTCTAGTTAGCTCCAAGGTCCTGATGAGACCAGACTGACACCTCTGTCCTTGTTACTGTCTCACAGCAGACTCTAGCTAGCTCCAAGCTCCTGATGACACCAGACTGACACCTCTGTCCTTGTTACTGTCTCTAGCTAGCTCCAAGCTCCTGATGACACCAGACTGACACCTCTGTCCTTGTTACTGTCTCACAGCAGACTCTTGTTAGCTCCAAGGTCCTGATGAAGTGTGTCCATGTTGACCATCCTCTCAGCCGTGTGTGGTCAGCACCGTCTGAAACTGGTCGACCTTCACTTAGTGGGCCCGTCTCACTGACCTCATTGCGGAAGTCAAAAGAGAAACCAGTTCCCCCTCTATTTGTTTCGACTCCTGTTATGAAATGTTAGCTAATCCGTTGTGATCACAACAATGTCATCAAATGACTCACAAAAAGCTCGTTCTCATCTAAAACCGTCAGACTCTCAATAAGACTAGATTGTCAGTATCTAGGAGGTCCAAGTTCGAAACTTGAGACAGAGAATCAACCGGCTGAGAGCAGGTCGTGCTATAGTTATATTAACCTGAAGATGGATCATATTGTATTAACAATTTTTACATAAACATTTGTTTCTTTGTAAAATCCCTCTTAACTTATCAGAAATGTAACGCTAATAAATTTCATTTGTAATATTGTCAGTGAAATATATTATTGGTATTTCTACTCTGTGGGATTTCAATATGTAGATAATACTACCCAATTTAGTGGTCAAATATTCCAAGGTGGAATCTAACCAAAGAGTTGACCGCCATTGACGGAAGGTCTGAGTTCAAATACCAGGAGGGTAAGCTAAGGTTGGTTTTCCTAAAAATATTTTACAATTTCTCTCTGCATGCAAATGTGGGTAAGCTTACTAAATGTAACCTTACTCATCCATTACACATAAGCATAATTAGTATAAATGCGTGTAACCCAGATGGTAAGCCTCTAAAAGAGCGGTGTATTACTTGTGACGTAATCTCGGTGGGATGAAAGGGAACTAAAGGTCCAGTTATGACGTAGTTAACAAAATAGAATGTTATTTTATAGCCTGGAGTAACTCTCTTGTAGAACGCGTGGGCCAATCTCTTCTCGGCACAACCATCACAATAGATGTGAAACATCTGTACATTCCTCTAGCCTACCGACCTTTCTCAACCTCTTAGCGCGGTCTGAAGTCATGGAGGTGAGCCAGAGGTCCTAGCTAGCCGGTTTAGTGGAGGTGAGCCAGAGGTCCTAGCTATCAGGTTTAGTGGAGGTGAGCCAGAGGTCCTAGCTATCAGGTTTAGTGGAGGTGAGTCAGAGGTCCTAGCTATCAGGTTTAGTGGAGGTGAGTCAGAGGTCCTATTTAGCTGGTTTAGTGGAGGTGAGCCAGAGGTCCTAGCTATCAGGTTTAGTGGAGGTGAGTCAGAGGTCCTATTTAGCTGGTTTAGGGGAGGTGAGTCAGAGATCCTAGCTAGCCGGTTTAGTGGAGGTGAGTCAGAGGTCCTAGCTAGCCGGTTTAGGGGAGGTGAGTCAGAGGTCCTAGCTATCAGGTTTAGTGGAGGTGAGTCAGAGTTCCTATTTAGCTGGTTTAGGGGAGGTGAGTCAGAGGTCCTAGCTAGCCGGTTTAGTGGAGGTGAGGTTCTGTTGCAGTGGGATGAATATACTGCTTATCATATTGTAAAAGTAAGGCTTGGAGTGGATAAAAAGTTAGTTTTATGTCTTTTAAATTCCAATAAAGCACATACATAATTAAACTTTTATCAACTTTGTTTTCATCGTAGTGGTCAGTGAGAAACTTTATCATAAAAACATATTTGTTCTATCAATTACCATGGATTATGCTGTTAATGTCCAGAGAGGAGCAGGTTTGATTAATGTATTCAAAGCACGTATAGCTCAAAATTAACTATTTTATATTTAAAGTTTGTATTGTATTGAGAAAGAGTACGATATGGTATAAAGTACATTGTCCATTTCTAGAAACTATAAGACCCTCTCACTATGTAGTGTGGTACCTTGAGTAGTACAGAGCCTTGGTTGGAGACTATTGTACCGATACTGTCATTTCTAAACGGTAACAGATCTTCATGTTACCTCTGTGTGCTACAATATTTTACCATTATAGCAGTGAAACTAGAACAAAGAAGCCACTCTGCAATAGTTAACACCGTGGGAACCTTGTTCACTCAGAAAGTATGCTCACTATGGTGAAAGTACTCAATGGAACTTGTTACGTCTACACCATCTCCTACTAGAGTATACTAAACAAGGCAAGTGATTGGTTTACTTCACTTATCTTTAGTTATGAATATCCGCGTTTATTCAATTCACTCACAAAGCGGTTCGTTTTTATTCAGAAGACTCTTCAAAAGTGAATCAAACAGGTTATGTGAATGTTTCATTTTTTAAATAAATATCTAAGAACCCAGTGATTGTACCTGCAGGTCCCAAGGTGAGTGAGAATATTGAACCGCTGGTGTAGGAAATAGTCCATTGTATAGAAGAACTGTAAATAGGTACTTGATATTTTATAATTTTATCATTTATTTATAAATACTTGTGAGTCCTGAACGGGAAATTTGACATCTACAAGTTAAATACCTAGAAAGCGCGATGGATAGGTAGGTTATGTGAGGAACTGTCCGTATGTGGACGTCTGAGGTATAATTATATTTATTATCTGGTTCCTTGACGGGGACACGGCCCTGGCCTAAGCTGACCCTCAGATCCTGCCCATCCTAGCCTGAGAGATTTTACCACCCTAACAATGTCTGGTAATGAATATGAGGTATGTATTTTATCATTATGTAACCTCTTTCACTCTCCATTATCTTCATACCTTTTTTGACCATATATTTTACCAGGTACTTGGTTTTCAAAAATCCTAAATGTCTTCTCGTCAAGTGAGATAGAAGAGCACGCTTCATCAATAATAAAAATTATTATTATTATTAGCACCGCGTCTTACTACCCGTTCGGGTTATACGCACTTACACTAATGTGTAGTGGTAGGTTGATTGTGAGATGAAATGGAGGACCTACAGTTTAACGTGGAATCCGAACCACGGTGGAGGCCTGGCATTCCCCACATTCACAAGATGTCTTGTCAAAGGTGAAGGAAGGGTTTGGTAATCAGATAAATCTGTGCCAGGACCGAGGATTGAACCCCGGACCCCCAGCATAGAAGTCTGACACCTTACCCCTAGACCGCCAGGTAACCGAATAATAAAATGAAACGCTGTTAAATACTATCTGACTATTTGACTAATATATGTTCTGTGGTGTGGTTCACTAAGTCCGGCTAAGTAGTGACTACGTCCACATGATTTAGGCCGGTTTACATCAGAATAGCCATTACAAGCTAGAATCTATCTTATCAATAGGCTATGAAATTTTCTCTTTGGGGAACCAGGAACAAAGACAAAAGCATTTAATTTATGATTGTTCTGTTTGTTTGTGGAGTTGGTAGATGAAAAATAATAATTTTATTCTAATATGTAATAACTGAAACATATTCTTAAGGTAATTTACTTGATTTGAAATTAAGATTGTGTAGTTGTGCACTTAAAATGTAGAGGAATGCTTTCAAGTGGATCATTAGGGAAAAGGAAGTTTTATATTTTATAACCTCTTTCACTCATAATTGAAGATAGTAAGGAATGGCCAGGTTGCAGTCGTATAATACAGGGAAAACATTATACCTATTGTTCTACACTAAACTTCAAAAAGTAAAAACCCTAGCATCGGTATAATGCAACCCGCCAAACTTGTTTTATGACGTCACCACCTTAGAAAGTTTCGAATATTTTCAGTTTGAATTTCCCGCACATCGTAACAACGTGGACGCTTCAAAGATAGCGCCATCCACCACACGTGATGGCACGCGCCAGTAGGAAGTTGCCTGATTGTTTTGTCTGTGATTCCAACGTCAAGGTTAACGCTCGCCATCTTGTGTTAAATTTTAATGTGGCGTTCTACTTGTCTCGTGGGGTGTGTGTGTCTACAAATAATGGTTTTCGAGCGAATGAATTGGAATTCAGGTTTTGTAGATGATACGGGAAAATACCAGGACATTTTCTACAGAAACCGGGCGTTCATCTGTGTTGGGGATCTGGAATAAGATGTTGGCGGCAATTATCAAATTTTTACGCTTTCAGTGATCCAACTGCAAATTGAAGGCGGTGTAAAATGTATATTATAATTTCAAATTAACGTTGGCAACAAATAGCAATAGTGTTTGCAGTGAAATATGGCGTATTCTTTATAAGATATAAAATAATACTATTATTGTTAATTTTTGATCCTTGAAGTAATTCAGTTAATTTTAAAAACCATTAATTCAAAACAGTTGAAATTTATCAATTTTTAAAATTATTTTCGTTGTATTATGACCACATAAAATATTAGGCCTAAATTATTTGTTAATCGTGTGTTGCGAAAAAAATCAATAATTTTTTGGGGGGGCATTTTAAGATTTTATGTGTGAAGTTTAAGCTAGTCTGTTAAAAGATGCCTGGCAAATGTTCGTTTGTTTGGCTGATTGTTGAAGAAAATAAATACTCAAAGTTGTTGCGCCCTGTTGAAGATGACCAGTATAAGGCTTATTTTACATTTTGTAAACAGAAATTTGATATAAGCCACAGTGGATTGAATGGAGTGAAAATTCATGGAAAAGGTAAGAAACATTTTGAACAAATCTCTGCCCTACTCCAAGGTGAGCAAACAACTCTCAGCTTTATATCGGCTGAAAAAGTTGGATGTAAAAAGCCAGAACCGGCAAAAGAATTATTACCTTCCAAAAGTAGGCCTACTTCTGAAAATGATGTATATTTGGTTGCATCTTCGTCTACATTAGTTGTTTCACCTTCCCCGTCTTTTGGAGGACCTTTAAATAAAGTTTGTGTAAATAATGATACCTTTAAAGCAAGAATTCTGTGGTCCATGAATAAGGCTATGACTCAAACTTCTGACAAAGGTTCATGTATTTTCAGTGATCTTTTATCAACAATTTTTCCTGACAGTGTCCTAGCACAGTAGTTCAAAATGCAAAAAGACAAACTTGGCTATTTGACAACCTTTGGTCTTGGTCCCTTCTTCCAAGAAAAACTCTCGGTGGAGTTAAAGAAGATTGCATTTTTTACAGTTTCACTTGACGAAAGTCTCAACATAATTGCCCAAAAAGAACAAATGGACATCATTGTCCGTTATTAGAACTCAAGTTTAAATGTAGTTTTGACCCTATACTTGAACTCTGTGTCTTTAGGGCATTCTACTGCAGCTGACCTCCTTGATACCTTTACGTCAGGTATGTATGAATTAGGACTGCCTTTAAAGTATATTCTACAAATTGCTGTTGATGGAGCTAATGCAAATTTAAAATTCCTTAAGTACTTCAATCAAATGATGGGAACGAATTTAGATAACCCTAAAGACAAGAAACATATTGATGTTGGCACATGCTCTCTTCATACAGTTCATGGGGCTTATAAGACAGCTTATAATAAATGTGAATGGCAAGTTCATAATTTTCTGCGTTCGTTGTATTATCTGTTAAAAGATTTTCCAACTTGAAGATCTGATTACATCCTCTCAAGTGGATCAGACCTCTTTCCACTTAAAATGTGTTCCATCAAATGGGTGGAAAACTCAAAAGTAATTGAAAGAGCCTTGAAAATGATTCCGCGTTTAAAGAAATATGTGGCTTGTGTGTGTTCCAAACCAACTTAAACAACAAAGAATTTCGGTGTTGTGCGAGACTTCCTAAAAGCTAACCTTCTTGAAGCAAAACTCTTTTTCTTGCAGTCAGTAGCAGGAGAAGTGGAACCATATCTTACAATATTTCAAAATGACAATCCAATGTTGCCCTTTGTACATGCTGAACTCTATTCGATGGCACATAGCATTGCTGCTCACATCCTTAAGGCAAAGGTTGTAAGAAATGTGAAAAACTCAGGACAGATCTTGGCAATTGATGTCAAAAATTAAGATCTATTGAGCTTTTCAGATGTAGACATAGGTTTTGGTGTGAAGAAATTTTATAAAATTGTGAAAGAACTTGATGTACAACTCCTTAGAAAAGATTGCAGACACTTCTTATTGGAGATATTTCAAAAACTGACTAGGCCTAGGTCATCATTATGAAAGTGAATGGTGAAAGGTGCTTCATGCCTTTCAGCAGCAGTAATGACTAGTGGCACAAGAGTACAACGGGTTAACATAGCACTCGAACAACTCACTTCAAACAACCATATTGCATACATTGAAGCTGAACAGATAAGAAAAAACTACCTGGAAATCTGTGAGCAGTCTTCTGTTCAAGAAGAGCTGAAGACATCTTATTTCAATGAAACCAGACCAGATTATTTTCTCTTAAACATCTTCATTAATGCAAGAGTTTGCAAGGCATTGCTGTCATTTTGCACGACGATATTTACAATGTTCCATGGAAACAGTGCTGTTGAAAGAGGTTTTTCAGCAAACAAGGAATGTTTGGTTGAAACTATGAAAGAGCGTTCTCTAATCTCCCAACGCAGCATATATTCAATGGCTCAGTCGATAGGTGACATAAAGAATGTGGAATTTACAAGTGGGATGCTGAATGCAGCCAGGCGAGCAAGTTCCTAGAGGAGGGAAGGTATTGAAGAAATGAAGAAGAAATAAAGTGAAGAAGCCAACAGATCAAAAACAACATTGGAAACTGTAAATAAACTCGAGGCAAAGAAAAGAAAACTTTTACAACAGGCTAAAGAAAAGGCCTAAGCACTTCAAACTGAAATCGACCTAGAGAAGAAACGACTGAGGCAGATGTAAATCCTGTAAGTTGTGATTTTGTGTATAAACTAAATATTAGGTGACAAATTTGAACAATATTAGATTTTTATGTTTGTTGAGAGACTTCAGATTCTGGGAGCTTCAAACATATTTAAGTCCAAGTAAGTTTTCTTGTTGGTTTGTATACAGTAATAGTTTTTACTTGTGTTTGTTATTATAATATCTAGGCCCGATGTACGATATAATGTTCGACCGTTTACCGAAGGTAATTTTTTTTGCACCGCGTATTACATCCCGTTTGGGCTATGCGCCCCCGAAGGTATTTTGTGGTCAAAAAAGGTCACCAAAAGATCACGAAATTTCGTTCCTTTAACCGAGTAGACACCCTGAAATGTCTTAACTACTAAATATAATGGAGGTTAACGCATCAACCATTCTACCACAGAGGAAGACGCATCAAAGGTTTTCTTTACTTAGATTCACAAAGAATAAATCTTTAAACACCAAGATCAGAAAATATTGTTTATATAAACTAATCTTTAGAAAGCTTGTGATCACACAAAATCTAAATAATTGTTTGGCCCATCACTGGCTCACCCCAGACTTGGTTGCATACGCGTGAGGGGCGAAACGAATGAATAGAAATCTAGTATCGAGTTTTATAGATAGATACGATAACACATTAACTATTGTTTTACCACAATTTATGTTGGTATCATTGAAAATATGTATTTATTATTCTTTGTTAAGTAATCGAAGAATTCTATTGTTTGAGATGACAGCGAAAAAATTCTAGTATGCGTTACATTGGGTATTTCCATTGCTTTTTAGCAAAGCTTGTGATATTATTTTTGATTCGACACTACGTTCCAAAGTCAAAAACAGTACAAAATTTGATTATTTTGTTCAAGAATTTAACCACACAGGTAGAACACAGCTTGAAGGTAATTTATTAGAAACAAATTATAATATATTTTAATTTTTAATTATGCTTGTATTTATTTTAATAAGATCTTTTACGAACTTAACATAAAATTAGGCCAAACGTGATACTTTGAAGTACAATTTAATTTTTAAATGTTCAATTCAAACATTATATTATACAACTATTTAATTACCTATTTAAAATAATATATATTATGATAAGTTAAACCAATAACAACCAAAGAACACTATTTTAAACTACTATTTAAAACCAGACATATGTTGTTGGGATGAGATAAAATAATATGATTAAATACAAATGAAATATTCTTCCTTTATATCCTTGTCCCTTTCAAAGTAATTGTTCTCTTTTCTGCTAATAAAATACAACAATTTCACTGTCACTATTATTTTCTTTATTTGATAAAAGCGTGTAAACTCTCTTTATTCAACTGCTTCAAGCCGTAATGCCGTGTTAGGGAGTAAATATGTTAAATTATAAGGTTTAAATAATAATCTTGTTTTTTACATTTTATAAACAACCCGGGATAAATTGTAAAATTGTACAAAAGCTTACTAAATGTGGGATTTGATGTTGTAGCCTTAGGTACAAAACACACCATTAGCAATTTTTGTATTTGGTGTTTGTTTTAATTATTTATTTCCGTGCTTACAACTCTCGATCTTATAACCAATGAATGTAGTGATTATTTTAAAAATAAGACTTAAAACAGTTTCACTGACTTCATATCACGTCCAGTTGCTCTAACATATTAAGAAAAAAATATTAGTACATAAAATAATGTAATATTATAAAATAATTTAACTAAGTTAAAATTTATATATTATTATACGTATTTATAAAAATTCTCAACTAGTTTTGAATAAAATTTCCTGTAAATTGGCCAATGTATTCATATAAGTAAGCCTTTATTTTATTATTAATGGATTATAGCACCTCGGAAAATACAAATATACCTTTTTACATTGATAACCATCTACTAGGCCTACATTATGTATTATTTAATAATATTATCCATCAAAAGTGACAGCTCATATCAGATGTAGTGACGTATGAACACCTGAAAGCTTCTTAGATATAGTAACTCTTATATTGGTGCATACTAGGCAAATAGTTTGCAAACTGTTTCCGAAAACACTGACACACATTTCAGAAAAAAGAGCAACATGTTAGCAAACAATGTTTCCAAATATGTGCTAGAGTTTAGGGACACAGATAGCCATCTTACTACTAGTTGGAACATTTTACAAATGAACCTTACAATATTTCACATCATACTATCTGGTGGCAACAATATATATTGTATTAATAATTATAAGGGCTATTTAAAATAGCATATTTATTCAATAATTGAAAACTACAAAAAATGTTACATTTTCTCGATTTAAATTTGTTGGTTGGTATGTATAGCTGAATATTATATGTATACTCCTAATACATTAAGTTCTACAGGCCGCCAAATATATCATCTTCCACATACCATGACGTCATTGTTCTTCCTCACGCATTTAACCTGTCAAACACTCGTGTGGTTTGGTTTGTTGTAGTTTTCTAATCCAGGGTGTTTATTTCCACTCAGAGAGTGTGATCGCACAAGAAGATATCTTCCGGTGAGCGACAGTTGGATATGGACCCCATGCTCCAGAAACATGGAGCCATAAGGGTGGACTTTGTACCTCCAGGTCTCCGAGAACTCGTCATGGATATCTCCAGGGAGGTGAGGGATAGAGAGGGTGGACTCGTCATGGATATCTCCAGGGAGGTGAGGGATAGGGAGGGTGGACTTTGTTCCTCCAGGTCTCCGAGAACTCGTCATGGATATC
>CABEEJ010004941.1:8029-56638 GCA_901482245.1 Timema douglasi
GGGGGGGCTGATAGCTCACTTCACCTGAAATTAACCTACCACAGAAAATGCAACAAGGGAAAGCCGGGGTAGCGAAGCTTTTTTGCGGCCCTACGCCCCACATCGGGAGTATGTAGGCCCAATAGGCTTTATCCACACCTAGAAGAACTTTTTTAAGAATATAAACAATGATTGAATAGGCACCCCTAGCTCTAAATTATAGGAGGAGCGGGGTATAGGGGGGACAGATATAACCATTATCACAAGGTAGAATTTACAGGGAGTGTACTCCTCGTTCACACTAAAATACAGCGTACTTTGATGGATTACATCATGGCATAGCTCATAAGATAGGGCCTTAGTGTAATCTGATATCTTTCAGGGAAACAAAGTATGCACGAAATTTTCGTCGAAGGAGAGTAGGAAGTTAACTCGTATACCTGACTGGTATTCGAACGGTGGCTTCTCTTTCACCAGCGAACCAGACGAGACTGACGCCTTTGTCCCTGTTACCACCACTGCCAATGACGGGGAGGTCAAGTTTTGATCTCGGCTGGGTGTTCTGAATGAGTTTTTTTTCCCTCAATGCATTCCCACTCTCCTCCCACGCGAATGCACATACATTTCCTTTGAATTCTTCCTTTCTCATATCTAACTCATTAGTGTACAATTACCCGTTTCGGTGGTCAAATGGTCTAAGGCATACTCTCGTGTTAGACTGTCCTGTTGAATTCGTGGAGATCGGGGTTCCAATCCCTGTAGGGTCTACTTAGGCGGGTTCTCCCTAATCGTTTTCCCACTCCCCTTCCACGCGAATGTGGGGAGATTACTTCTATAACCCTGCTCTCCTAATTTATACCCCAATAGAGTAATCATCATGTAATATGCATATGACCCGAACAAAATAAGACGCAGTGATTTAAAAAAAAAAGTATTACTTATCCTATAACACAAACGGAAGAGTGAGGATCTATATGAACATTAATGTTTGTGTTATTTTCCTTGGTCTTGTTTTATTAGAACTGTTAGTCACTGTGTTTGTTCGACAAAGCTCTGTGTTTGATCAACTTTTTGAGCTAACATTTAAAAAATAACTGCGGGTGAATTAATTTATAAACTGAACCCAAATCTGCTTGGAATATGACAAGTCCTTTGTAGGAAATAGCCAAAATATACTTAAGTTAACTTTGAGAGCAAATTGACGTCGATAGGCACTATAATAAATAAAAAGTAAATTAAAAATATAATTAAATAATCTATATAAAATTGATATTTTTATCTTTAAACCCAAAACAAATAAAATAAAAAATTGGAATTTTAATTTTTTTTTTTAAAAGTATAATTTTCTTGAACGTTACTCCACGATAGTCAATATACGTTTGTTTTATTAACATAAAATATATAAAACACAATACTTGGAAAAGTCAAAAGAGCACATGCATATTTTTTTGTTTTGAAGCTACATTTTAAAATAATAATATTTAGCACCGCGTCTTACTACCTCTTCGGGTTATACGCTTTAAGTACTAATTACGCTAATGGATTAGTAATTTGGAAGGTTGAATTAGAGGAAGTGAACCCGCATTTGCGTGGAGGGAGAGTGGAAAACCATTTAGGAAAAACCACCCGCAGTTCACCCAGACCGAGATTAGAACCTCGATCTCCCCGTCCTCAGCGGTTGAGTTCAACACGACAAGTGCGTTAGCCAACTACGCCACCGAGGCGGGTTACATTTTTAAAGAAAACCCCTAATAAGATAGATAATTAAAGCAGTGAATAAATATGTGATAGCAGAAGGTTACCGGTACCTTTATTATAAAACTCATCGCGTCATTGTGATTTATACCTCATTAAAAACATTTGACATTTATACTCTTTTTCAGCGTTAGTCAGATCAAATAAGAACATACGAGCTTCTTTTTTTTAATGTAGGTATCCATTGTTCATACTTTTATGGACGTTAGTCATAAGTTTGTAAATAACTAGTGTAATAATTATCAATCAAAAAACAACCACATCACTTGTTACAGAACATTCGTAAATTCTTAAGGCGGCCGACTTGATCAGCGAGAAAATATTAATCGCTATCAGAACCCCATGGCTTGAAATACAAATTGTACGTGTCGTTTTCTGGGACAATGTCTATATTCTGTCTAAGCTTACACTCCCTTTTGCTCTACCCCCACGACAGCCCATTGTTATACCAATAAAAAAGAGGGAAAAGAAAACCACAAAACTTTAATCTCAAGGTAAAGAGGAAAGTTCTCTGCTGCTAGTTTTAAGATTAATTATTCACAGTTGACATTATTATCCATACAATGACTGTAACTATTGCACCATAAGATGTTTGCCACATGGTATTTAAATGGAGGTCTGATTACGTTTGTTTGGTTATAAAACAACTTACGTTTAGCATTCAAGTATTTTGACGTGCTTCACGCCTTATTACCCATTTGGGCTTTCTTCATATTTACACTCTTGGGGTAAGGATGAGAAAAAACATATTTTTTACCAGGAATTCCCAAACATTTAAAACCAAAGGAAATCTTGTACCAGAAAAAATACATGCGGGTGTCCTCACAAAAAAACACATTATGAACATTCAATGAAGACAGTTGGGTGACCTGGCGGTCTAGGAGTTAGGTGTCAGACTTCTGTGTTGGGGGTCCGGGGCTCAATCCTTGGTCCCGGCACAGATTTATCTGATTACCAAACCCTTCCTTCACCTCTGACAAGACATATTGTGGATGTGTAGAATGCCAGGCCTCCACCGTGGTCCGGATTTCACGTTAAACTGTAGGTCCTCTATTTCATCTCACAATAACCCTACCATTACTCATTAGCATAACTGCGTATAACCCGAACAGGTATTAAGACGCAGTGCTAATAATAATAATAGTGATAATAATAATAATGATAATAATAATAATAATAATAATAAAGACAGTTTAACTTTACAAATATAAAAGGAAAATACAAAAGGAAAACATCACATGTTTTGGCTATGCCTTTGCCAAAAGTATTTTATTCAGACATGAAAAAATTGACAATTCTAATCACCGATGTTATTTTATAGTGTGAAAAACAAATAAAAAATATTCTAAAATTTCCTCACGATGCTTGAGATAAACTATATTGGAGTCCAAGTGCTCCACGGGGCACATTAATGAAAAACTCTGTTTCAGACGAAGGATAATTGGGCCTAAGAGAGAGATGAATGAACAAACAGGAGAATTGAGCTCGTTGAACTTCATGACTCACATGAATCTCCAAACATATTAAGGATAATGAAGGCGCGCAGGTGGGAGTGAGATGGGCATGTGGGGCGTATAAGTGATCAAAGCGTGTACACAAAATTTCAGTTGGAAAACCTGGAGGTAGGCTCAGACCTCGATTGGAGGAGAATGTTAAAATGGATCTTAAGATGGTTGTGTGTTGGGTTAGTAGTAGAATCGCAATAATTCTATTTGTATGGGACAAAGAACACCTCGAATTACCGAAAACCTGGAACTGAATAGCATGAATGGCATAGCATGGGAAAAATTTAGCAGAAAAGGTTAGTTGTAAGTTAGATAATTTTAATTAGAGAAAAGTCACAACACAATAAAGAAAACAAACAGGATTTACAAAAAAGCAGAAATAAACTAGTAGCTAGTTTTCATGATATGATGACTGCGCAGTAGGAATGGATTCTGTAAATAAAGCATTTCTTTGGCAGTTCTCTTGAAACACAGATTGGATAATATCTAACCTCGGATAATACGGAACATTGGATGATAGGGTCTCGAATATTTGGGGTTCTACTCTATTTATTTGTAAAAACCAAAACAAAATTATAGCACCGCGTCTTACTAACCGTTTGGGTTACACGCTTAGCTATTTGTAAGCAAGCTTGGTTTATATTCGTTGAAATAATAAAAAATTCACCATTTTAATCCTTTTGTTCAACTATTTTAAATATGTTACAATTATTTGCATTTACAGTGTCGTGCCAGTAGTTGAAATAAATTTCGATTCGAATAAATAGCAACATATTTAACTTGTCTTTCCTAAACACATTGCTTGCAGAGCCTATCTGACAGATAAAAACTACGAGATCTACTTTCACGTATTCGTACGTCAAGTTACGCGATCTACAGCTGTCACTTAAGATAAACAATATCAACACCCATAAAATATTACTAATAATATAGTAAATTAACTATCAATGTTGAGCACAACAATATTTGGTTGTATTTTCTAAAATGCTTATCCTATTAAAATTAGACTGTACACAACTTACAAACTAACAATGTAGGAAAGTAGCCTACACAATTTTTGTGTGTCATCAAAGTCCAACTACTTGTTCGAGTTACATGCAAAGAGTACACCTAAAATACCACACAGCTTGCCCAAACTTCTAAGTATCTGATAACTGGATGAACCAATAGTAAACATGTTCATCAGCACTATTCGGAATCGAATCAGGGTCTCCTGGAATAGTTTTCCTAAAACGGTATGCCACGGTGGTGAATTTGATGTGACTCACTTCGGTGGCCATATGGTCTAAGACACTACTCGCACAGTAGACTAGACTGCCGATGACCGGGACACCAAGGTTTAAATCTCGGACAGGTGTACTGAGTTTTTTGAAAAATTGTTTTCCATCCTCCCTCCACGCAAATACAGGTACATTTTCTCTAAATATATATTTCTTCGTCCCTAAAACTATTAGCGTAACTAGAACATAAGCGTAAAGCCCGAACAGGTAGTTAAACAACATGCTAAAGAAATTTAAAAAAAGGTGTGCCGTGCGGTCACAGCCCAGAGCGTTACGCACCACTGTTATTATTATTATTATTATTAGCACCGCGTCTTACTACCCGTTCGGGTTTTACGCACTTACGCTAATGTGAAATGGTAGGGTGATTGTGAGATGAAATGGAGGAGCTACAGTTTAAAGTGGAATCCGAACCACGGTGGAGGCCTGGCACTCCACACATTCACAAGATGTCTTGTCAGAGGTGAAGGAAGGGTTTGGTAATCGGATAAATCTGTGCCGGGACCGAGGATTGAACCCCGGCCGCCAGCATAGAAGTCTGACACCTTACCCCTAGACCACCAGGTCACCCACACCACTGTTGATTTAACAAGAACACGAATTAAATTGTTACGAACATCAATCGTGCGTAATCCGCATTTCTTAATTTAACGTATCAACTAATATTTTAAATACATCTGACATAACCAAAAACTTTCGTGCGAAGTTGGAGCTATGGCTTACTCAAATTATTAATAGTTTAAAAGAAATGTTTCGACACGTTAAAGAATCAGTCTCGGGTGCGGGGGGAAGCTTTTACCTTTAATCTTGGAACATTTGAAGTTACTTGAGGAAGAAATTAGTTTATACTTTTCTAATTCTGATTTACCTTATAACCATTGGATTGTGTGTGTAATTCACTTTCTGCTGCTAAGGCACGTACAACCCCCCCTACCCCCCAAAAGTGTGCCGCAAAGAATTTAGGCTTCTTAGGTGTACCGTGAAATTAAAGAAGATTTGCGGAACACTGCCCCAGACTTATGGAAGACCCCTCTAACCTTTTGGAAAGGTGTACACTGTATATTACAGATAAACTAACAATGGAAAGTATAGAACCATAACAATTATTATTATTATCATTATTATTATTAGCACCGCGTCTTACTACCCGTTCCGGTTATACGCAAACAAATAATATTGACTTGATTTGTATTGTATAGTAGTTTCTATTAATTAATTAATAATAAACAATGAATAAAAAAGTAAACGTCTGTTATTAATATGGTCGTTTATGGTTTTTATGATAGCAACCTTCATGTAGGCCTATATAAAGTCTCCTGGTATCAACATCCCGTTTCCTGTTTTAAAGTCAAGCTATGAAGTTCTGCTAGAAATAAAACAAACCATTGTCCGACAAATGGGATAGCCAATCATTGGGTTAAGGAATATGTCACCATTATATAGTAAGCTATGGCCTTTCAAAGTTTAACATTAAACATAAATCAGACAGGTATTGATGACAAGGCATTGCTACCACAATCAACTGTAAACAAAAGAAAGAGATCTATCTATATAAAGCTTAAAGCGATTCCTTTAAAAAAATGTTTACCAGAGTTAAACCCAAAATTGTTTTAATCACTTTTACTTTTTCATATAGAAAAAGTGTTTTCATCGTGAAAAAATATCTACCTCAAGATCATGATGATTTGTCCAAGAAACCTACATAAGGGGTCTTACGAACTTTTACATGTTTGCTTGTGTTTTTCTATACGCTATGGCTTTTACACATAAATTAAAACATATATATATATATATATTGGTTAGAAAAAATTGGATGGTTGTACTGGACAGACTTTCTACCTCTTTTATCTTAAGATAAATACATTTAGTAAAAACTATTATTATTATTATTATTAGCACCGCGTCTTACTACCCGTTCGGGTTATACGCACTTACGCTAATGTGTAATGGTAGGGTGATTGTGAGATGAAATGGAGGACCTACAGTTTAACGTGGAATCCGAACCACGGTGGAGGCCTGGCATTCCCCACATTCACAAGATGTCTTGTCAGAGGTGAAGGAAGGGTTTGGTAATCAGATAAATCTGTGCCGGGACCGAGGATTCAACCCCGGCCGCCAGTATAGAAGTCTGACACCTTACCCCCTAGACCGCCAGGCCACCAGTAAAAACTATTAACGTTTGGAAAATAATATAATTCATTGGTGCAGAACAGAAACATTCCAAAACGGAGCATAAAAGTAATAACATACACTGTAACAGTTACAGAAACATTGGGAAAAGAGGAACATCTATTTCCTTCAAAAACCCTAACAATCAATTTCTTATTTCAAAGACCTGAATAAAAAATAAATAATATTTGCTTATAGTTCAGAAACTTTTGATTTTATAAAAATATGTTTCAAATAAAAGATGTATATTCATAGTAGTAGTACAGCTTTACAATGATAAGTTATTTCGTATCTCGAATAGTTACGGGGATACGATCAAATGTAGATATTTCCACAGTTGTTGAATACCCTCAAAGTCATTTTCACCGACAAATGAGAATTGACATTATGTTTGTAATCTTAAAAAACGTGACTAAATATAAAATTTAAAAGATATCGTTAAAAAAGATTTTGAGAAAATTGACTTTTTTTTTTTGCCCTTGATTAAACTACGCTTAATTTTGGAACTAGATATCTAATTCCCAATACCCCCCCCCCCTCCCCCCGGGGGAAACTTATGGAAACCTTAGATACTAAGTTTTGGTTTCGGCTCTAGTCCGAGTTACAAACAAACAGACGGCAAGCTAAAACAGCTCTTTCTGTTTCAGAGGGTCATGAAATGTTGACCTTTATTAAAATCTCTACCTTAACCTTTTTTTGACTGTGACAATCTTTCTCCCTCCAAGAGGTCAAGAGACAGAAAATATCAAGCCAAAAGCATAAACAAAATAACTCCTCAGTAGGATATGCAAACACTTATTTGAATGGAGTTAAACTATAAATAAAACAAAATATAAGGGCACATATGCGCACACATGCACACAAGAAGAAAAACATAATCCAAGAATCAAATCTATTAAACACATAACTTTTGTAGATCTTTAGATTATTATTTTTTTGTTCAATATTGTGGTAAAATCACACTATCGCTACTTTTGAACAGTAATAACCATTTATTACCCGAAATTAAACAAAACTCTACCTCTTAGGCACTTAACAACAGTAACAAATAAGTAAATATTTATCAACAAATGGTTAAATAGGTGCAAGGAAGAAGCAAAATGTCTACCCTACTAGTCAAGGTCAAGCAATGGATTAAAGTGGGGATGTAAGGACCATTCCTTGAATAGCTGTCAAAGGTCTGAAGAAAATTAAACTCTATGTTTATACTCGTATAATATTTTATTTATTTTGGCCAAAAAAATAGTTTACTATGAAAACTCCAAAAACAAAAAATTGTTTGTTATGAAAACTGAAAAAAAGCTTACCTTTTCCCTTCCAACCCATCAAAAATGAGGTTTCTCCGGAAAAAAACACCTCTACGCTCTTAGTAATCAGTCGTTTTGAACAAAATCGTTAGAGCCATTTTCATTTCAAATATTCAAAAATTTGTCTTTGTTAGACTAGACTGAACTAAAACTAAACACAAGATTTAACCTAAATCTTTTACCATGTATATGGGTTTGGTATTTATATTATTTATCAGTGGTAGCTCGTGTATAAGCACTGCGGAACTGCAGCACCCCCTATTTCCACTTGATATTATCGATAACCTTTAATATAGTGATTCCTTTTTTCTTTAATTCTTTCTTTATTTTTGTAGTACAATATATATTCCTTAAGCTTGATGTCAGTACTTCAGTAGCCATTCCCCAGTTTATGAAAAAGATACAAAAGTCTTTGTATGGAACTGTGCGCTTCACAGTGCCAGCGACGTGGTGTTTGACTGTTGCGCGCATGCGCACATAGGAAGGGGTGGGGAGGAAGGCGGGACTGCTAGGTAGAGAGAGCACTGTTGCTCTCGCAGTGCCGGCTCTGGCATTATGGTGGAAAGAATTTTTTTTATTCAGCGTGTGTTGTGCTTAAAAACCGTGTATCATATTCTTGAATGTGATAAAGTGTAGAAGAGTGTAGAATTAGATTATTATTCTGCTTCCAGCTATTCTATTCGATTCTTTTTTTATTTTTTATTTATTTAACAGAAAGACTAAATGGGCTTGCAGTACTTTCAATGGGGAAAAAATTTCCTCAGTTGTCAGCCAGAGACCAAGGAGAAAATTATTGAATTTTTTGCGCAAATTAAAACAATAAGAGTTGATTTAATTTTTAAATTAATAGATCAAGCTTGAACTGTAACAATATAAGTTAAAGTAATTAAAAAAGTTTTATTTTTGTTAAGATTTTATCAAGCTCCCAAATAAATTTTCTTTTTATACATGTTTCTTTCCTTTTACACAATTTTAAAACAAAGGCTAAACATTTTCTGTAGCAGCCATACCCCCCCTTCCCCGTCCCCTCCACCACACACACTAATTTTAGCTATGAGCCGCCACTGTTTTATATATATATAAAGGAAGTTAATTTGCTTAAATTAGTTTTTTATTAACTTAAGTCCATTTAATTCAGAATAATTTTATTTGCACACACGATACGACAGCTTAACACGTCACGGACTGAATTTGAAAATTGTAATATAAATTAGTGATATCAGAGCTACGCGGACCATTCTTATGTAAGATTATGAGTCGAGTAAATAAAGGAGCCTTCTTTTTTGTATTTATATTTAGAAATGAATTGTTCTAGCAGCTTCTATATTTCTATAGGTTGCACCATGTTTTCGTCATGTTCCAGAAGAAAAGGAGAGAAAAAGAGAGTTTTTTCGAAGTTATGCTTCACAAGTATTTGCAATGGGGGTGGGGAAATATGAACAAAAGGGCTCGATTGTCAATAACCACTGAGAAAAAAAAAAAGATCACCCAGGTGTGCGAAATTTCCTAACACAATGAATTCACTTAGTTTTTATGTTCTGAAACTATTCATTAATTTAAAATATATTAAGGGTGGGAACGTTTGATTAAAATTATTATCAATTGAAAATCTATTTTATTACAAGAGGGACAAACAAACATGATTTTAAAACCAACTTTTTTTTTTAGTTAAAGGACACATAAAACGTCAAGTTCAATTTTTTTTTTCACGATTACAATACTTTCTTTATATAAGAAAGTGATCGTGGACAAGTAGTTAACTCTGAAGAGCCTCAGAACGGCCCTCCCGCAGTCCTTTAGCCCACACGTGTGAGATTGACCTGCTACTCTATATTCCCTGGTGGTCCACATGAGCTTGCACAGTTGTATATCTCCTCTAGCTATCAGCTGGTCCCTTTGTGTCAGCTCTAGATAGCACCTTGTCTAGAGCTCTATGGTTACACCGCTGATATCACCTGTCTGCCATCTCGTCTGCACTACATTGCACTACTCACAGCATATCAATGTTGCCAACTTCGCATTTTTTCCCCCCCGATAGATCTATTGTAGGATTTTTGCAGGAAGAAACATCTGGAAAATTCAACAACATTTCGTTACGCTCCACAATGAAAACGTTTTATTAATATAGTTAGTATTATTTAATAGGTATTGGCAAGATCTATCAAACATTACCGCTCCAGATTAACACTAACCGAACTGTGATTACTTTAAAGTATATATATTAAATTATCTACCTTGCAGATGGTAACACTTTATTTGAGGCAGGTAAATGGCGATTTGTGTTGTATTAGTAGTTCTAAGTTTCAAGTGAACTCTAAGAAGTATTAAAGTAGCCCCATGGCTTCTTTGGTGCTGACTGACAGCTGACGGCTTTGAAAAGTTACCAGACCAAATTATGTATCCCTACGCCGAATCATATTATCTGCAAAAACATGTGTTTATCAGCTATCACTTCTGATGGTCAACATTTAGGAATATACCTAAATTTTGACTGTCAGAAGTGTGCTGTGAGCTGTCAATCAACACCAAAGAAGCCATGGGGTTACTGTACTTTAGGTCTGTAATAAGATTGAACCGTGAATCCTATAATGCACTTGGAAAAGTTGTTTCTCTATGTTTCCTAAATGTTTCCTGTAGCTCACAAACATAGGGAAATAGCTGGCAAACAGTTTGCAAACTTAGGAAACATGTTGTTTTCAAACAGTTAAACGAACATTGTTTCCCGTCCAGAGTTAATTTAAGTACTAGATGTCTGCCGAGGACACTGCCGCAATGTCTTGTTCTTTGTACGTAGTCATTGACTGTTCAAGAAGACACAAAAGAATAAATCTGTGGTGGGTTCGTAAACTACTTCTAATTGGTTCTTGTTATGCAAATAAATTTCAGAGAGACTGAAGCTCGGAGACGGCAGTGGCTATAGGAACTTTACTCGAATATCTCCTACAGATTTTTTAAAAAGCTATTTTATAAAAGTTTGGTTCCATGATAGTGAACGATCGGCCTGGCCCAGGCGTGGATTTAGGGTGGGGTCAAAGGGTCAGTTGACCCCCCTGTGAAAGTTATAAAATTAATACATAAACGAAATGAAAGCTCAAATTTTAGGAATAAAATACAATACAGATAAATTATACATTAAAAAAAAATCTTTTTACGTGCAGACACCTCTTGAGCAGGGTTCACAAGTACGTTATTTGTCCATGTTTAATCAATGTTCGATATGACTCACTCAAGTGTGGAAAAAATATTCGTTTTCATGTACTGATATTTGTCGTGCACAAAGAGTAACGAACATGGTTCCGCATAGACATGGTAGACTACCAAACATCAAAGAAGACTAAGGCTTGATTCACACGTTTTCGCCGAAAATAGAAAGCAGAATCTGCTTCAGAGGCGCAGCAGCTTACACACTTTAAGTTGAGCCATGGTACATTGCAACGCTAACGTAAAACAGCTGACTATCTAGTAGATATACATATACTTTATATCATTATCCCTATGGATGTTTTCAAATGTTAACGCTGTGTCGTGGCACAATCCAATACATCAATAAACACGTTTACATTAACGAATTATTTCATATCTCTTCACACCGGCAAACGAAGCTGTCTGCTAGCTTCTGCCTGTAGAGAGCATGCGTTGTGAAATGCGTATGCGCACTGATTTAAGATGGTCGATTCTGAGATTTGATTGGTTGTCCTGGTCTTAACATCTCGAGCAGAGCGGACAAAGTAGAGAATAGTTGAACTTCAGCAGAAAAGCTCGCGCCGATTAAGCGGAAATCTTGTGATTGACTTAAGAGTGCGTCACGTGACTATGTTTCTATTATGCGCTAGTTTTTCGGTGAGGGTGTGAATCCACAGTAATAATCGCCTGAGAGCAGTTCATCCACGAATACCGAATATAGATTATGTGTGGACAGCAGGAGCGGTGGAACTGTGCCCCCCGTGGCAATTATTTGCCCTTCCTTGGAATAAAAGTCAGGGGAGGAAAGTTTTAAATAGCTTCAAAGGTCATCCAAATTTCAAAAATATCTAGGGAACGACAACTCCAAATAACTTTTAGATGCATGCCATTTTGAAGAATTTTCAGGCGAGGACCACCCCAAATAGCCTAGTTTCTAAAATAATTCAATTTTCAAAATTTTGTTGGTGGAAGACCACTTCAAAGAATATCTTCTAGAGGTATCTAACTATCGTAAAATATTAAGGTAAGGATTGCTCTAAATAGCTTTGAGAGGCATCCAAATTTCAAAAATATCTAGGTGAACAACACTTTAAATGCCTTATAAAAGAATCCATTCTTTTTTTTAAATCAAGGTGAAGACTTCTCATAGCTTCCACAGTGAACAATTTTTCAAAAAATTGTTGAAGGAGGGCTACTCCAAATAGTTTATAAAAACCATCGGATTTAAAAAAAAAAAATTGAGAGGATGACCACAGTTTAAAACATACATAATATCGAATATGAATTAGAAACTATTAAATGGCTTTAAACAGAGATCTAACATTATAAAAAAACTACGTTATTTATAATTATGACCCCTATATGAAAATGATTTGGATCCACCCCTGTTGGCCTTCATTGCTTGCAATCTACAAAGTTGGCAAAGACATACAGACTCGCAAACATGATCTCTTGTAAAAAATTGGAAATGGATAACAAAAAATATGGTTTCCTCTTTAGAAAACGTAAAGGAAACATGAAAGAATGTTTGCAAAAAATTTGCAATCTTTTTATCAAAAGAAAAAAAAAATCGGAACCAAGAGCAATATAGTTTAAAATAACATTACCGGAAAACTTTTTCCAAGTGAGCACTAGGCTTACGCCACGAGTTTTGTCAGATTCATATTTTTAAAGTATGGATAAACTACCATTTAACTCACTTCGGTCATAGAATGGTCTAAGGTTTAACTCTCGCAATAGACTGGATTCCTGACGACGGAGAGATTGGGGCTCCAATCCCCATTGGGTGTACTGAGGGTGGTTTTCCCTAAATAGTTTTACACTCGACATCCACATCAATGTGGGTCCACTTCCTCTTCTAAATTCCTCCTTTATCATCCCTAGCACCTTAGCGTAATTAGTAGGCCTACAAAAGGGCATAACTCAAAAGGGGACTAAGAAAACAGTGAATTTTTCATTTAAATGTGTATACTTTTCGTTTATGTTGCAACTGTGAAATGTAAGAGACTTACCTTGCATGGTTATAGGCCTACTATGGCCTTGATTATAAGATAGGCAGGTCCATAGTGTAGTCGGTGAAGGTAAGGTAAGCTTGCTACCTTTCAGGGTGACCGAGGTGTGCGTATTTGTCAAGTGGTTAAAATAGAGCAATGTTTTTAGACTGGATAGTATGCACATTTTCCATATAAAACCACTTGTGGTACAGTTAATTATTTACTTAATATACTTAGCCTGTCAATCATATATTCTCAAACTCTTTCACGTGTTTATTGTGGGCGTCTGTGGGTCACCTGAAATTCCACCATAGACCACAGTCTGAGAACGACTGTGTTAGACGATTACTGCCCCTCGATGCGAGTAGTTATTATTATTATTATTATTATTAGCACCGCGTCTTACTACCCGTTCGGGTTATACGTACTTACGCTAATGTGTAATGGTAGGATGTGAGATGAAATGGAGGACCTACAGTTTAACGTGGAATCCGAACCACGGTGGAGGCCTGGCATTCCTCACATTCACAAGATGTGTCTTGTCAGAGGTGAAGGAAGGGTTTGGTAATCAGATAAATCTTTGCCGGGACCGAGGACTGAACCTCGGCCGCCAGCATAGAAGTCTGACACCTTACCCCTAGACCGCCAGGTCCCCCGATGCGAGTAGTAATATTAAGTTTAATTTAGTTCGTGAAGTACCCACGTGAGCCACATTAATGAGTCCGAAGGGCCACACGTCGTCCACGGTTTGCCCAACATTGTGTTTACTATAGCATTTATAAAGATAAATATTATTTAGATTAAAAGGTGGACACTTCAAATCTTATATATGAAGAAAACACTTGAACATCTTGTTGACTTCTGGTTGTTGACCTCCGTACCAGAAACATCTGTATACATATTTTAAATGACACAATTTAAGATGGTAGAAAAGTTTTGTCAGAAATTCCTAAAAGGCCGAAACCAAGTGAGTTTATAACATTATTGGGTAGAGTTGTCCGTCAGTGCGAGAACAAACTGAGGGGGATTAAGTACAAGTGCCAATATAATTAAATTTTGATCTCCCTATTAATTGACATTATTCAAGTCACAGATAAACCAGTTTACCTTTAGTTTTCCAGAGACTTAGGCCCTTATTATCAACCAAAATATGTGGACTTTTGGTCTTTTCAGAGTGGAAAATTTCTACTTTTAAGCCATGTTTACAAGTCTACATTTATTTAGGGTCCTAGAAAATAGTTTTTTGTTCCTTTCAGTAAACATCAAACTTGTGTACTATGATAATTTTTTCATGCACCACGTCTTACTACCCGTTTGGGTTATACGCTTAAGTACTAATTACGTTAATGGAGTATGAATTGGGAAGGTTGAATTTAAAGGAAGAGAACCCGCATTTGCATGGAGGGAGAGTGGAACACAATTTAGGAAAAACCACCCCAGTTCACCCGACCGAGATTCGAACCTCGATCTCCCCGTGCTTGGCAGTCTAGCTTAACACGATTAGAGCGTTAGCTAACTACGTCGCCGAGGGGGATGGCGTGATTATTAAAAGTTTTTGTCAAAATTTAACTTAAGCGCAACATCTGATTGGCAATATCTCAGTAAACTAGAGAGACCCATTAAAGAAATAGCTTGTCTTGGGCGAGTATTAGAGACATTAAAAAATAATCAGTACAGCGTCTTACTAACCATTCGGGCTATACGCCTATGTACTAACTACACTAATATGTTAGGGATTAGGGAAGGTTGAATTTAGAGGAAGTGTATCTGCACTTGCGTAAAGTGAAAACATATTTTGGAAAAATCACTCTCAGTACACCCGAGTGGGTTTGAACTCCGACCTCTCTGTCTTCGGCAGTCTAGTCTAGTGTGGTCTAGTGCGAAAGTAGCGCCTAAACAATGGGGTGACAAAAGCGGGTCCCAGCATGCATAGTCGTACAATCATATAGTTTGTAACCAAGTTTTTAAATGTCAGTTATCAGTAAACTAGTAAGTTTTCCTCAGTGATACTCTTATAAAAAAACTTTTCAGATATAAATTTTGAACGAAATTAATATATCAGTTCTCGTAGTATTTCAATTCATCCAAAATTAATCACCAGTAAACTACTCTTAAAAGAATTGACCCCCGAAAAACAATAAGATAATGCTATTTCTCATGTCAAACATTCTACATGCATTCATTTTAAATTAAATCGTTATAGCAATTTTTGAAAAAGTTTCAATTTTCAAAAATTATTCATCAATTGCCAATTTAATAACTAGAATCAAATTTTTTTTAAAAGAAATTTTACCATATACAAATTAAATGTCAAGTTAAAAAAAATCCATTAAGTCATTTCGTCTCTAGCCTCAGGAACAGACACAATTAAAATAATAATAATATTAGCACCGCGTCTTACTACCCGTTCAGGTTATACGCTTTTTAAGTACTAATTACGCTAATGGATTAGGAAATGGGAAGGTTGAAATAGAGGAAGTGAACCCGCATTTGCGTGGATGGAGCGTGGAAACCATTTAGGAAAAACCACCCTCGGTTCACCCGACCGAGATTCGAACCTCGATCTCCCCGTCCTCAGCAGTCGAGCTCAACATGACTAGCGCGTTAGCCAACTACGCCACCGAGGCGGGTGACATAATTAAAAGAACCACATTTAAAAAACATAAATATACCCAGTTGTAAATTGAACCTCTATAATCCCTTCAATATCAATCTGCAATATGAGTCTAATAACTTAGATTACTAGTCTACCGCTGCGGATTATCAAACCTAAATAAAAAGAATGGGATGTTTGAATTCTTTAGTTAAGGAAGGATGGTCATGGTATGGATTGCGAGTTAAGAACAGTATTTCTGCAGGTTTTAAAAAAAAAAAAAAATCCCAAATATAAACATAGAGTTTATTTTTACACATGTTAGTAATATCTTTCAATGTTGACGTTACGTCACAGAAGGTCAAGATAGAATTTCCCACGTTGGTTAATTTACGTTTTACTCAGCGAGTTTTAAAGATATAACGTTGAAATAAAAATCATACATTCTTAAATAATTATAAAAATAGTCCTAAAGACTCAAAAAAATTATCATTTTTGTATTTAAGTATGTTTTTTAAATATATTTTTTAATCATTTACAGCTTAGGCTATATGGCTTGATCACGAAAATGGCCTGTAGAAATCTTTATGTAAGAATATAGATTAAAAAAAGTCCATAGTAGCATGTCTATAAAAATAAGAAACAAGACAAAGGAAGACTTAAAAAGCAGGTCAATGTTTTCAAGGAGCAAATATTAAAGTGACTTTGTAAACTCGTCAGAGGAAGAGGGAAAGGTGTTTTTTTTAGCACATAGACAAGAGCCCTCTAAGGTTGACATAATTTTATTTCCTCTATTTCTATTTTGTATATTGAAGTCTAAGTGTGATAGTGCTTAGATTTGCTTGGGTGCATCAAATTAAGATGCAACCCGCTTCACAAAAATAGCTTAAAACTCTGCAAGTAAGCAACGTCGCTAAAGAGTTTGTAATTAAATTATAATATGCTCATGACACATATTCAAGAATTGGTTGATATTACTTTGTGTAGATAATTAAGATATATGTTTCTATTGGAGAAATATTTTATTTACCATGCTTTTTAAAAATAATCTCTGTAAAAACACCTACATAATTTCGTTTTCTAGCTTTCCCTCCATCCCACCCACCGTTAATTACTGCATCAATATTACTCTGGTGAGAGAAACGTTTGAAAGCAGTAGTCTGAAATCGGGACCAGTCTTTTCAGCCAGTGTATATAATGCAAACCACTCACCTAAATTTGCACTCCACGCCTTTATATATATCTTTGAAATTGCACAGGAAACAAATCAATGACATACCTGCTACCAGACACCGGACGCGTGATTATTCACTAAAATGTGTGGTCGCTATCCCTCAATGGTATGATGTCATCATAATACCTCCATAATGATGACGTCATGCATGTTTTCACCTCTCACGCCCATCCGATTTACCGACTCTATATATTGCCACAGTAGATTCCCCCGTGGGCTTCTGTCTGAAGTCGTATCATGTGACTTCTTGCGTTTCTAGTCAACAGTTTGCAGAGCCTCATTCCTTGTAGCAGCATTCATATTCTTTGAAACACGACAAAATTATTACACACAAAGCAAACAAGTTTGCTCATTATTATAGAAGTAAAGGGATGGATATTTTGCAAGCTCTAAGAACAGAACTAATCTTCGCTTTATGTATGAACTTAAATATATGGAAGGCGTGCTATTTGCTCTTTCGATATTTTTTGCTGTTCAACATTTTATTAAATGTAGCTTTTTAATTTAATCTAAAATACATTCCAGGAATTTTAATTTTGAATTTATCGGCAACGTATCTTAGTTATAGGTCCTACAGGTTGTCATAAGCAAAGGCTTTTGATTTGTTGATATAAATAGTAATTGTAAACAATGTTATGGGTCTTGTTCATAATTATACCAAACTACGTTTTCCTATAACATTTTATTTGTTAATAATGTAGTAATTTCCAGCAATTTATTGTTTGGTGGGGAACCAAGAGATGTTAAATTTTATTTAGTAACATTGTCATGGTGTAATAACCAAGTGACTACACTTTTCTTCACAAACATTTGATAGTGATAATATTTATTTTTATATTCTTCCAAATAAATGCATTTATTTTATTTGTACTCTTCGAAAGCTATGTTTAAGAGCGTTCGTCATAGCAGGCCCAGCTCAGCTCTCGGCTCGTGCGAGGTATGGTAGTAAAAGGTGGGGGAGGGGGTGACGCCTACAATATCCCAGAAATGTGTGCAGGGCATTCGTATTCTAATGATTACTCGAATTTTTCCGCGGTGACGATGGGGGACAAGGCGACAAAGTTTATTGTTATTATTATTATTATTATTATTATTACCGCGTCTTACTACCCGTTCGGGTTATACGCACTTAATGGTAGGGTGATTGTGAGATGAAATGGAGGACCTACAGTTTTAACGTGGGATCCGAACCACGGTGGAGGCCTGGCATTCCCCACATTCACAAGATGTCTTGTCAGAGGTGAAGGAAGGGTTTGGTAATCAGATAAATCTGTGCCGCGACCGAGGATTGAACCCCGGACCCCCAGCACAGAAGTCTGACACCTTAACCCTAGAACACCAGGTCACCGACAAAGTTTATTGTTAATAAATACAGTATGTCCTTATTATGACAGAATAAAGATTTGTGCGCAGTGCCTATCTGTGAAGCCATTCTAAAATGGTCAAAAATAGCCACTTCAATGCTGTTTTTATTCAAATATTATTTAATATTTCAACAGTGTTCTGTATTAGTAACTTCTAGTCACGTCTTATCTCCATTAATGTTTTATAAGAAATAATTCACGTGCAATAGCGTTCTAGCCAACTGTATCACAGTGTTGATTGGTGTGTGATGCACGCTCTTAACGATATAATTTAATTAAATCGTTTATTGACTACAGCTGACAAATATGTAGACAGTATTCAAGTATTTGATGATGGTATTTAGCTTACTAAGAAATTTGTTATTGGTGTAAATTACACCTTAAGGCCATATTTTAAGGGAGAATCATTAATAACGTGAGAGGCTATAACTTTCTGGCAGTGAGTGTAGTACTAAAACACAGGGCAATGACAGGAGTAAGGTGACTGGAGTATTATTCAATATTCAGACAAACAACACTTTGGCTCAAAACTACACTCCAGTAAACATTATTTTTTTTAATAATCTATGCTCACATATAATTTAGTAAATTTAACATATTGATATACCCCCTCAACCCCTCAACACACATATATTAACCCTGGCCAACCCCCTCCCTCCCAAACACACATTCATTAATACCCCCTTCATTCAATATATTAATCCCCCTCCCTCACACACACACATCCATTAATATGCCCCACCACTTCAATACACACATCCATTACTACAGTGGCATTAAACCATTTCTGCTCGCGAGCCCCCACATATAATTTCCCTTCAAACCCATTTCCATGTCCACGTGGTCTAACGCGCTACTCTCACAGTAGACTAGACTGCCGAAGACGTGAAGATCGGGGTTTCAATCCCAGTTTAGTGTACTGAGGGTGGTTTTTAATAAATTATTTTCCACTCTCCTTCCACGCAAATGTGAGTAAATTTCCTCTAAATTCAACCTTTCTAATCCCTAACACGCAAGTGTAATTAATACGTAGGCGTATAGCCCAGATGGGTAATAAGACGTGGTACTAAAAAAAACTCAACTTTGTACCCTGAACTAAGGGTCGGGGACTGGATGTTGTGTCTGTCCAAGTCTTAAGATAGATTGTAAGTCACACGAAGCTATGACAAGCCTGGTAGGCTGGCAGGGGGAAAAATAAGGCTTGAATAAAACACTGACCCAAACCATAGGCTGGAAACAGTAATGGATGTAAAAAAAACACCCTTGTTACGAAAACACCAACTATACAGTAATCCTTCGGAAAGTATTAGAAGCGTTTGTTAACACTTTTTATTGGTAATATTGTATTACTAAGAAAATAATAACTATTTACACATTGGTAAGCATTAGTTACTTTCAGCCATTGTTTGCAACAAAGATCTTTTGAAAGCTGTCCCCACTACTCCTACGATGGATACACTTTAGTGGAACTCTCTTAGAATAATTAGGTTTGGACTTGCCAATGGCAAAAAGTGGAAGCTTGTGTGTACCAATAGCATTGCTGCAAGTAGCAACGGTTAGCTTTTCTTTGGCAACTTTTGATCCCACCACGGACTCATTTGATGCAGCAAGTTTTTTTGTCGGTAACATTTTATAAGTTGGGCCATTTTCATATGTATTATAGGATTGGTCAGGTGCCAATACATTTTCTTCAACAATTTGTTTAAATTTCAAAGAAAATTCTTTTGATGCCTCGTCATCAGCTGATAGTTTTTCACTTGATATTATGCAATATCCAACGCCATGACGGGTTTTCCACCGATCTAACCAACCTTCACTAGCTGTGAACTCACCTTCAACTTCCAATTTGGTGTGCATAATTAATGCCTTTTCTTTGATAATAGGCCCAGATAGCGGGGTTCCTTTCCTCCTTTCTTGGCAAAACCATGCCCATAACGCGCTGTCTAGCATTTCCAGTTTTGGATTTTTTAGTGTTTTGCGACTTTTTAGTGCTTTCTCACCATCTACCATCACCGTAAAAGATTAAATATCTTTTCTATTTTTCCTCCAGTAATTTATTGTACTAGCTCCCATATTGAGTTCCTTAGCAATTTTTTGGAGTGATTTCCTCTTGTCCAGTCTCTGTAGTACTTTTAAGTTGTCTTTTAAGAGAACAGTAAATGTGCTTACGTTTTACTCCTGACATACTGTATATAATGCAAAAACTACGTGCACAAAACACAATCCACACACGACGAGTAATTACCACGCACTAGACGCTAGATGACGGCTCACTGAGGCAGAAAAACAACTGACTAGTAAACAATGGCGCGTCAACAATAGCCGACCAGTCATCAACAAGTCGGTGCATGCATGCTCTTGAGCTGCGGTCGGACCAACCGAAGCGTCGGACTAGAGAGGTTCTACTGTACAACAATAGTATGTATTCGGTAAATATTAATAAAGTAATAATTGATGTTAATAGTAAGAACACATTTAAATCTAACGATAAAAATGACTTTTTTCTGTTTCTGCTATTTTGTAAGGCCGGTAGCTATGGTTATAGGGACGGTTCATAACGAGTCTTGCAAGTACTCTTGTTTCAACTTTCTGAGGAGGTTTTGATGCTGTTCATTACTAAGAATCTCGCTTCGCAGGAAAATATACACTTAAATTAATATAGTCAACACATAATAATTTGATATTGCAAACATTTTCATGTTATGAAGTAGCCTAATTCCGCCAAAACTGCTTCAAGCTGCTTATTTTTGTGTTAACATAGTAATATTAACCCAAACATAATATGATCGTGAATTTATATGGTCATACGACCCGCGAACAAAATTAATTGCTGACACCTGCACTAGAATATGAGATAAATGTATAATTATAAAAAAAAACAGAACTTATGTATGAAATAAGTTAAAATTAATTAAGCTAAATTGCTCACTATTGAGCTGCTTATAGATATTTTTTAAATATTTTTTTGCCCATATTATAAATATTTCATTGTGTAGATCCCGTATATATATGATCTTGTAAGACTAAATTTTAACACCATAAATTTAAATTAATAAATTTTACTCAACTACCAATAAAAATCAGATAACAATTTTGGAGACTTTTTTTTAACACTTCAATTATGGTGATTTTAAGTTAGCTAAACATCAATTAATTATAATTATACACTTGTTAAAATTATTAAATTTGTTTCTATTGTTCTGTGGCCTTCACTGAATAACAGATTTTAACCCACCGTATGTTAAAAAAAACCTGTCAAAAATCAGTCACAAAACGTTTAAAAGTATATTTTAGGATTTATAACCATCTTTATCATCCCGGCACGTTAGAACTAATTCCTGGTTCTTTCACTTTGAAAACATATAAGACCCACACGTAACAAATGACTCGCAGCATCCCAGTTCTAAATTTTGTGTATAGGAACCACATTTCGTGCCCAAGAGCTTCTGTCAAAAGTGCTATCAAATGTGTAGAATTCCTGGAATTAAGCTTGTTTACCATTTCGGGAATTAAATTTGATTTGAAAATAGTGGATAAATGTAAAAGGGACGCCGCCGAAACATTTTAATACAAACTTAGGTAAACGTATGGCTCTTGGCAACATAATAGAATCGGTGATGGACGAAATTTCCGGCCGATTACTGGTGGACAACTGGTTTGTTGCATGCAATCCTTAGTTAACCACACATCACATTTGATATACTTTGTTTTTCATTGATCTTATGTGGCAAGCATTTACTTGAGATAAGAAACTAAATTTTAAAAAAAAACACGTTAATAATAGCCTTTAACTTCTTGTGCCACTCTACTAGAAATAAATTTACATAAATATTGGTGTTTTTTTTAAAAAGAAAAATGATTTTTTTTTAATACTGAGGTCTTGAATCATATCACAATAAACTTTATATATATTATTTATTACATTAATAAACCTATATCGATGCAAAAATAGTCCACATTGATCAAATTTAGCGAATAAATAAATAGTTTAAATAAAATCTCCTGATACCTAGGAGGAAACCCAATATGATCAGCTGGCACGACATGGCACGGCGTGCCACGACAACGATCTGTTTTGCATAGATTAGAATTGAATGTAACCCACTATGAACGGCCAGCATGGAACGGCATACCAACGTAACGCCTGAATACTTCCCCGAGAATTAAATATGTTTGCATCGACCACGAAGTTGTTTGTGTGTATTAAGCAATTGTGTGAGCTTATCAAATTAGTACAGAAGAACTTCTTAAAGAAGACGTGAGAGGGTGCCCATTCCTCTTTAATGTATGTGAACCTAATTACCACGACTACAGGAAGGACATCTTACGGTAAGAGAAATTAGAAAATGTTGATGTCTTGACAAAGGAAGAAACCGAAACAGTTCATAAAACTTATTTCGAGAGATACGAAAGTAGGCTTGAAAGAAAAATTTCGTCTCATCTCTTAAGAGATCTGGAAAAAGAGGATTTAATTCACCATTTTCCCTCCTCTTCATAAATATTTCATACACCCAGAAACTATGTTTATGACACTTATTTTATCACGCTCTCACTTTTACGGGGAAAAAATGCACCCACTACCATTAATTTCTCTTAGGATCAAGTCTATTTTGCAACCGGGACTTACAAGGAGTTTCTACAAACGTTTTGGATGGTTCAGTGCTGTGCCGTGCTAGCTGTTCATAGTGGGCTTACTACGAGCCGTGCAGCACCGTGCCACGTCGTGCCACACCATGCCATGCCATGATAGCTGTTCATAGTGGGCTTACTACTAGCCGTGCAGCACCTTGCCACGTCGTGCCACATCATGCCATGACATGCTAGCTATTCATAGTGGGCTTACTACGAGCCGTGCAGTACCGTGCCACGTCGTGCTAGCTATTCATAGTGAGCTTACTACTAGCCGTGCAGCACCGTGCCACATCATGCCGTACCATGCTAGCTGTTCATAGTGGGCTTACTACGAGCCGTGCAGCACCGTGCCACGCCATGCCGTGCCATGTTAGCTATTCATAGTGGGCTTACATACGAGCCGTGCAGCACCGTGCCACATCATGCCGTGCCATGCTAGCTGTTCATAGTGGGCTTACTACGAGCCGTGCAGTACCGTGCCACGCCATGCTGTGCCATGTTAGCTGTTCATAGTGGGCTTACTACGAGCCGTGCAGCACCGTGCCACATCATGCCGTGCCATGTTAGCTGTTCATAGTGGGCTTACTACGAGCCGTGCCACATCATGCCGTGCCATGCTAGCTGTTCATAGTGGGCTTACTCCTTAGAACCATCTCTTCTCACGGATAACACCTACCTTATAATTACTTACATCTTGAACCAAGCGCTGCATCGTGTCACAGTTTACTGTATTCTACTTTAAAATACAGTATAATCATTTTGAGATCAGTCAAACATTTTGGACCATATTTTAAAATTAACAAGGAAAGTGAGAAGTAATTAATTTAATATTTTTTTTAAAAAAACTTCCCATTTTACTGTAGCCAAATGAAGAGTGAGGAAAATCGCACTTGAATAAGTTTTCTGGATCAAGAGTAGTATTGTTTCTAATTTCTCGGCTATACGACCGTTAGATATCCTCTAACAGGAATTATTTATTATACTTTTTTTTAAACATATTATTTTTTCTAATTCCTTCTTGTAGTTGATCGTATTTTTTTCTTATACTCGTACAACTAATAATTTGTGAGGAAACTTTGAAACATTTCCATTCATTTATAAAGGTAGGGATGTGGGGGCTGCAAGGAAAGGGCAGGGTTTTTACAGATTTTGTAGAAAAGCTTTTATTTTTGGTCAAAATAAATACCTAACATAATTTTACAGTAGAAAAATTTTGTTTAATTTTCTTCACTTGGTGACCTCAAGAGTTGTTAAATATCTGTTAATGGTGTCCTGGCATTTGATGACAACTTTTTCTCTTCATCTAAAATGTTTCTCATTCTCATGACAGATATTCAATAACTGTTGATATCATCATTTGTTTCTACTGAAGAAATATTTTACTTATTTTGGTCAAAAAGATGTTTTGTTATAAATACTGCAAAAAACATTAATCTTTTCTCGCGTCCCAGACACTTTCACCTTATGGTATTAATTGGTATTTTTATTTATTTTTACTATAGCTAAAAGCATATTTATTGAAATAACTGATTATGTCGGCACACTATTTTCAAACTAACTTAATAATGAAAAAACAAAATATCTAGTCCTTTATTCAATAACTCCCTTCCTTCACCTCTGACAAGACATCTTGTGAATGTGGGGAATGCCAGGCCTCCACCGTGGTTCGGATTCCACGTTAAACTGTAGGTCCTCCATTTCATCTCACAATCACCCTACCATTACACATTAGCGTAANACACAATAGCGTAAGTACGTATAACCCGAACGGGTAGTAAGACGCGGTGCTAATAATAATAATAATAATAATAATAATAATAAGTCAATAACTTATCAACTTCCCCAATAGTAAACTTTTCGGCAATTCCGGTAGTCAAACTTTGAAATAAATAAACAAACATACTGGCATATTACTTCGGATCTATACGTTTGCCAAAACCAAGAGTTGAACTAAAATATGGTCAGGTGACGATCTCCAAGCCAGTGGTATCCAATCTTTTTTTGTTTGCGCACCCCCGGATTTATACCCCTAAAGTTGTTTATGCAGTAGGTAAGCTATACCTATTCTATCATCTACAACTAGGAGAGAGAGAGGGAAAGAGAAAAAGAATGTCTCTCCTTGATCGTATGTCCTTATGTCCATGTCTCTTGTGAATGACTCTAAAATATATATGGCCCTGATTATCCTGTGTATCATTAAATTTTATATATACATATATTAACAAATTTTACGTGCCATCTAAGTTATATTTGCGTGCCCCAGGTTGAACCCCTTTTCTAAACCAATCCTAAAAAACAGCGTGAACTGAGATTAATCATTATTATTATTAATATTAATAATAATATTATTATTTAGCACCGCGTCTTACTACCCGTTCGGGTTGTACGCTTTAAGTACTAATTACGCTAATGGATTAGGAATTAGGAAGGTTGAATTAGAGGAAGTGAACCCGCATTTGCGTGGAGGGAGAGTGGAAAACNAGCCATTTAGGAAAAACCACTCCCAGTTCACCCGACCGAGATTCGAACCTCGATCTCCCCATCCTCAGCAGTCGATCTCAACACGACAAGCGCGATAGCCTGAGATTAATCAATGGCGTGTCTGGGCTACATAAATCGATAACCCAGTTTTTGCGGAAAGATTAGCCAGTACTAACGTACTGTTGCCCAGGGGACGCCCGAATGTACTAATCGTGCATCCTTTTCGTGGAGGTTCTTTTCATGTCTCATTGAGGTGAGAGGACGATGGTAGTTAATATGACGGGGTGGCGTCGATAAAAATCTTAGCCTAACTTAAGTCAGTTATGTAACACCCAGGCCCACAGGGCCTGCAATTTAGGCGGGGGCCCAATGGCTTAAGGGGGTCTACGAAAGGGGACTTTAAATTACTATAAATTTGTTAGGAATAATTGTAATCAAAAAACTTTTGTCTTGATTATTTATAATTTAGATAGTTGAATATTCTTATTATGAAATGTTGTAAATTATAACAACGTTAATAGCTTTATTTCAATTATTTCATTCGGTTTTAAATAGAGCAGATTTTTTTTTTCATGCAGTCAAGCTGACTGACTGATGACATTCCCAATATAAAACCAGGGCTAAAACAGTCATTATAAGGTGTGATTACTAAATTAGCAATTATTTAGGACTATTAGTTATGTCTTATAACATTTATTACGGTGTAAAATGCCTTGGAAAAAGGGGGCACAAAATAAATCTTGTGGTGGTAGGGGGGACCCCAAGCTTAATCTGTTACGCCAATGGCTTAAGCCTAGTTAACCAAAGCTTGGTGACCATGGGAAGGGGAATATTCCCCTTTAGAGAAAAATTCCCAGATACCAGCCGGTAATTGAACCTGAGGCTTCTAGGTGAGCATCCAAGGGCGCTGACCACTATACCACGAGGCCGGTTGTGAACTGAGTTGGTCGCTTTGAAGCAATAGAAACAACCCCAGCTTTGTCCACGCTTCTGCGTAAAATCTACATGGAAGAACCAATACAATTTCAAAACCAACAAACTTAATTAGTGTGCATGTGCTTAAAATGACCGTCTCTATACGCATGCGCATAGAAAGCTATATACAAACAGACCGCTGCATATACTATTGTGAAATGATTGGGAATAGCTCACTTGGAGAAAAACGTGTTTGCCGTTATCGTTCTGTGTTGATTTGTTTCACTACACATCGTAATCAACCCGGTGGTGTGGTGGCCAGTTCACCTGACTACGAGCTTAGAGGTTCCGGGTTAGATTCCAGGCTGGTACCTCCCTCCTATATAAACGGGGGATAAAATCGAAAAAATTAAAATATTAAAATAATCCCCAAACCTAATAGCTCCAAACCTCACGTAACCTGGGCGTGATAAGTAGGCATATTTATTTTTTATTATAACAAACACTTTATTATAATTAATGGTTTTCAAGATAATTGCACAGACAAACATATTTAAGGGTGCCATTTTCCAATATGGTGAATGTAAGATAACTTTCTTAAAATGGCACTAAATCCTATTTCATTTACCACAGAAAACTATACCAATATGTCATATTTGCTGTTAGTAACAAAAAGTGAACGAGTGTTATGCTTAGCACCCCACTATTACGTCCAGGTTACGCCCGCGTTACGTTACGTTAGGTTGTGATTCTATTTGGGACCCCTCTCTAACTGGTGCCCCCCAGGCAGCCGCCCAATTCACTCGGTCCTTAAGCCGCCATTGGCTGCGTCCCTTAAACAGATTCTTCTCCCCATTTTCGGTGAGCGTGCGGATCAAGTTTGAAAGCATCAGATTTATTTTTCTATTTTTTAAAAAATGTATCTTTTTGATTCGCTAATTTGTAATCTTCAATTTTTACCTTCTTCAGAGCCACTAAAAGTTTCTGTAGAGGGATATGAATACATAGCAATTTTTAATAGTGGTGTGTTTGTTACAATTTTGTCTAGTTAATAGGTAATTGTATCATTTATACTGTTCGGCCATTGAAACAGGTCATATGGTGTTGTCGTTTATGATTAATAACATATAGGAGTACATAAATATGAGTTAATGATCCATACCACAACTTTTAAATCAAATTAAAGCTATATTTTTATTTATATATTAATTATTACTTTCTTAAATCATCTCTAATTTAACCAGTGACTTTGTTTGAACATAAATTGACAAATATCATTTCCTAAATTTTATCAACATACTATTAGATTTTTTTTTATGTTCAAATTTTAACAAAATAACTGAAACTGAATAATTTAAGTGCATGATTAATCAAAAATAGTAAACTTTACCAAATCAAGCCCAGTAGTATGCAAGCATTGATTTATTTTAAAAGAAGAGGATAACGGCGGAAAAAAAAATACCCACCATTATTTAGATGATTTCTTACTAACATGTAAGATATAATTTTTGTGTCTGATAGTGTACATGTGGAGTGACGTCATAATGTCTAGACTTCACCTGGTTGGCCAGAAGCGGATACCTCTGAGATCAATGCCCTTTCTTTATAGTTTTTATGTACCATGATTAGCCAGACGTACTGCGTCCGACATGATGTGCCTAGGTAGTCAGGCACATCGTTAGGGAGAGTTCTCAACAAATGTGCGTTTGAGCCCAGTAAAAACAGGGGAAAGTGAGGTAATTTCAAGAAGATTAGGGATAAACGAGTACATTCTAGGAATGTGAATCTTCCCACATTAACATTCGAATGGTTTGGATATTTAAAACAAGTAGAGGCAGTGGCGGATTCAAGGAGTATTCTAATGGGGGGTGAATACTCCATGAAGGCCAATTGATATAATATATATGGTGGATAGTTTCACTTCAACATTTAATCTAATATATTTTTATACGATGAATGGCGTATTAATACCCATATGAACCCTAGTTTTAACCCAAATAAAACTGGTAAAGTGTGGGTTTATAAGTAAAGAAACACGATCATAATTATAACATACACATTTATGAACAAACAAAAACTCAAATAACTAAAGTTTCAAAAGTAAACATAAGAAAACATATATTCCTTAAATATATACAGATATAAAGAAATATTATTAATCAATAAAGATGAGTGCTCAAATTACAAAATTAGTAAAAACCCAGAGTTTATAATGTCTCGAAGGTGAAAAGTGAAAGGATAAAGAGAGTGAATAAAAAAAAACACAATTTGTAAAACTTTTAGCACAAGGCCTTGGCCAGAATTAAATTAAGGAAGGCTTTGGAGGGTACATCCTCCAAGCACTGGAGGCAAAGACATGATATGAAATTTGAAGGTATCTAGAAGCTAAGTGTACTGGGTTTAAGTATTGTAAATGAAACAAATGACGTTTTTTTTTATTTTGTGTAGCCTTTAAGCAGATACTAGTTTAAAAAGATACATTACTCTTTGATCATTGAATAAATGTTAGAGAAAATGAATCAAAATGTTTAAAAATAATGGTTATATGTATTATGAATACTAAAAGAATGTTGACGATTTTTTTATTTATAAATTAGCTAATTACAGTTTTTCAAAAGTACATGTGTATATTATGGCCTACTAAATTTAATAGATATTAAAGATGATAGTTTGTCTTTATCTTACTAGCCGATATTAATTATTACTGATTTTACTTCGTCATCAACTCCATACTTATTTTATTATTTAATGCGTTTACTAACCAGATATGGCAGGTTTTTCAGTTCAAATCTCAGAGGGATCAAAGTTACAATGAATAAAACTGCACGGTTACTATTGTAGAACAGAGTTGTCATTCTCTTGTTTTAATGTGGTAAATCTTCCCTTAAATATAAAACATATTATGCAATGGTGGTTCGTCAATGTTACCAGTAGCTCCTTCCAGCATAGCTGAAAGAGAGGATATTTGGCAACAGTTAACAAAGAGAGAGAGAAGACAAAGTTTCTCTCTATATATAAGACCTGCAGTCTCCTCAGCGGTGATATCGAGTGTAGTCCTAACGTGATGTGAAACCGGGTACTTTACAAAATATTATGAAACTCTTTAAAAGGGTGGTCCCAGAAATCATGTACCTCTATTTTGATATTGTATAAATATATTAGCAAGTTTTGGGAAAGTGAGGCACTCACAAAAAGGTTGAACCATCCCTTCCACCTCCCCGGTTACGTCCTTGTGTTAGCAGCAATGATTATTAAACTAATAAGCGAAGCTAAGAAGGTATCAAATGGTTCTTTGTACTCACAGAGTTTGTCTTTATTTTCAAATGAAGGAGAGGGCACCAGTAAAATGGCAAGTAAAATCAGTTTACCAACATTGTAAGTTCACTCTATAGTACAGCCAGATTCCGTTGCCCAAAATAATAAATAGTCATACATAGTCTATAGAGAAACAATTATTTTTGTTTGATTTAGTATTTTTGTTTGTGTTTGCAAAAAAGGTGGGGCACCCCCATTTTTAACCCCGCCACCCTATGAATACACGTCTAGGTAAAGGATAGTATTATACATACTTATATTTCGTTAGGGGGTATTTAACGTGCATTTTCCAATTAGGTTGAAAGCATGCACCTGCTCCATCTGCTCATTTGATTAGAAACAACACAAATCACAAACAATCTTATTTCTACAAATCACAACATATTATCCTTCCGTCTTCAATTGAACACTGTGAAACCCTGCGGGTAAACCCCACTTTAGAATGTGTTGGTAAAACTGGGAATTGAAACCAGAAGCTTTAAGGTGTATGGGATGTAAGGGGATGCGAGAAGAAAATAGTATTTTTGCAGTTTTTATAGCAAAACATTTTTTTTTTTGCTAAAAATAAATAAAATATTGCTCCAGTACAAACATAATGTTTAATTTTCTTCAAATGGTGGTATCAACAGTTGATTAATATCTGTCAAGGATGTCCTGGAATTTAATGACAGCTTTTTCTCTTCATTTAAAAAGTTACTTATCTAATGCCGCTATGCTCATAACAGATATTCAACAACTGTTGATACCACCATGTGAAGAAAATTAAACTCTAGGTTTGTACTGGAATATTGTTTGATTTATTTTAGCAAAAAAAAAAGTTTTGACATAAAAACTGCAAAATCACTGGCTTTTCCTCGCGACCCCTTCCATCCCACCTTAACTAGTAGACATACGCACGACTAACTAAACTATTATTATTATTATTAGCACCGCGTCTTACTACCCGTTCGGGTTATACGCACTTACGCTAATATGTAATGGTAGGGTGATTGTGAGATGAAATGAAGGACCTACAGATTAACGTGGAATCCGAACCACGGTGGAGACCTGGCATTCCTCACATTCACAAGATGTCTTGTCAGAGGTGAAGGAAGGGTTTGGTTATCAGATAAATCTGTGCCGGGACCGAGGATTGAACCCCGGCCGCCAGCATAGAAGTCTGACACCTTACCCCTAGACCGCCAGGTCACCATGACTAACTAAACTAAAAGGTTGGATAGTGTAATACTGACCCCAAATGTACTTAATCATATACATACAATTATTTAAAAAGAATATACAATTCTAGTTATAGTTTTTTTTAATATGATCGAATTGTGTACTAAAAATATTTCGAACAGATGTACACACATCCTCTGGCAAGAATAAACTTTTAAAAGATCCAAACTTTTTTTTTTTCGCTCAACCTTGATACTATTTTTTATATATTACTAAACTATGTTGTAGGTATTAATCATAACTATGAAAAAGGACAGCTGACTTTACGTATGCCTATAAGAAAACGGTTTAAAATAAAATTTGTAGTTGTCAAAAATGTTTCTCTCTTTGAGAAACGGACATTCCAAATTAATTTAAATATAATATGGGCATTTGGTTTTAACATGTCGTTTTATTGTCAGCATTAAAAAAAATATATTTCTTGAGATAATTTATTACTTAAAGTAACTTAAGTAAAGTTGAATGCTTGTAAATAGTATTACCTATAATTATTCTTTGCAACGCGTCTCACCCACTACCAGCCTAGCGTTATCAGCATTTAATGAAGTTATTGGGATGGAAAGGAAGGTGAAATGTGTGATTAAGGGGGTCCGGGCAGAAACATTTCATGAAAAATGTGTTAGCAGTGCCTTCTGGTAGCTTACCTCTTGAACTACAAGGTTTATTTTTTATTTTTAGCATCAAATATTACTAAATGTTCAGGTTATGCGAATATGTGCTAATTACGTTAACTATACTGAGTTAGAGATGAGGAGGGTTGTATTAATAGGACGTTTACCCACAATTGTAACGAGGGAAAGTGGAAAACCATCTGGGGGGAAAAACCACCCACCCTCAGCACACCAATCAGGGATTGGAACACCGATCTTCCTGTCATCGGCAGTCTAGTACAAAATGAGAGTGACGCCTTAGGCTATGCGGCCACTGAAACAGGTAGCTACAATTTGTTTTTATAATCAGTCAAAACCTTGAAGATAGCTAGTTTCAACAAATATTTGATTAATTTTTATAACTATATTTCGGGATTTTATAGACATTTAAATAGTTGTAATCTACTATTATTATTATTATCACCGCGTCTTACTACCCGTTCGCGTTATACGCACTTACGCTAATGTGTAATGGTAGGGTGATTGTGAGATGAAATGGAGGAACCTACAGTTTAACGTGGAATCCGAACCACGGTGGAGACCTGGCATTCCCCACATTCACAAGATTTCTTGTCAGAGGTGAAGGAAGGGTTTAGTAATCAGATAAATCTATGCCGGGACCGAGGATTGAACCCCGGCCGCCAGCACAGAAGTTTGACACCTTCCCGCCAGGTCACCAATAGTTGTAATCGACACGGCCTATATTGAGGCGTGTTTGATTAATATAGTTGTGTTCTGGATTGTAAATGACAAAACAAGACGTATCGCAAGGTGTTGTGATTATCTAGAAAACAAAATAAAACATATTCGCTGACAACATAAACAGAGTTTCAGCATTGCTTACGGTAAACCAGGCTAGAAGACAGAATAAAAAGTAGTGTAGCTTGGCTAACAGGGCTGACTAATTACCATCGATTCTAAGGGTTCACTTTGGCCATTTTTTGGGGGGCTACGTGGACTAGGACGCTGGATCATCAATACCTGTTTGAGCCCAGGGTTCCAGGGTTCAGAAACCGTGTAGAATCACCTACAGTAGCCCCATGACTTCTTTGGTGCTGACTGACAGCTCACAGCTGACAACTGACGGCTTTGAAAGGCTACCAGACCAAATTATGTATCCCTACGCCGAACCATATGATCTGCAAAAACCTATGTTTAGCAGCTGTCACTTCTGACAATCAAAATTTAGGTGTATAACTAAATGTTGACTGTCAGAAGTCAGCTGTGAGCTGTCAGTCAGCACCAAAGAAGCCATGGGGCTACTGTAGAGGTCAGTCATGCCTTTGGTTAAGCATTCTTTGCATACTTCATCTTGTCACGAACTTCTAAGTAATTCCAGTAAGTTATTTCATATCTTTTAATATTTCTCATAACTATCACGTTGGTGACCTGGTGGTCTAGGGGTAAGGTGTCAGACTTCTATGCTGGCGGCCGGGGTTCAATCCCCGGTCCCGGCAAAGATTTATCTGATTACCAAACCCTTCCTTCACCTCTGACAAGACATCTTGTGAATGTGGGGAATGCCAGGCCTCCACCGTGGTTCGGATCCCACGTTAAACTGTAGGTCCTCCATTTCATCTCGCAACCACCCTACCGTTACACATTAGCGCAAGTGCGTATAACCCGAACGGGTAGTAAGACGCGGTGCTAATAATAATAATAATAACTATCACGTTTTGTAGTAGTAGTGCAAAGTAGTACAATAAAAACATAAAAACCCAAGCCGAACGTCAACCACGAAACCACACGAGCGTTCACTTTCCTCATCCTCGGTTGCAACCCATCCTGACAATTATTATAGGCCCACACTGACAATAGGTGGGGACGAGTGGTGACATGGTGAATAATTATATCCCAAACTAAATCAATGAGGGTTTATCATGTTTTCAAACATTCCCCTTAATTTAAAGAAATTTATCTCACAAGAATGGAGAGTGAGAAACCATTTAAGGACAATCGTCCTTAATTCACCCGAACGTAACTAGATCACGGACCTCCCCGTCATCATTATTCAGGCCTATTGAGAGACTGACACCTTATATTATGCTACCACTGGTACGGGTCACTGTCTTTCCCTCCATACAGGGATCTTAGAAGTTCGGAGGACCCTCCCTGGGGTAGATCACATGATTACCAAGCCCCAGATTGAGGAGATTGTGAGTTGTCGCATGAAATAAGAAAAAAACATTAAATCAAAATCTAAGAGCGTGAATCACACGCCAATCAACTCTGTGATACAGTCGGCTAGAAATAATACATTTTCCCAAACACTATTGCATGTGGATCATTTATGGTTAAACATTAATGGAGATAAAGAGTTACTACAAGTTCCTAATAACCTAAACATTGTTTAAATATTAAATAATAGGTCTATTTGGATAAAACTTGCATTGAAAATGCCGGTTTTGACCATCTCAGAATGGCTTCACAGATAATTAATCACTGTTCACAAATCTTTATTCTGTCATAATCGGGACATACTGTATTTATTAACAAGAAACTTTGTCACTTTGTCCCCCTACGTGACCATGAAAAATTTCAATCAATAATTCAAATACGAATGCGCTGCACACATTTATTTTCCCTTTTACTCTTAAACAATGTAAATGTCATGTTGATCGCTCTTAAAAGTTCGAAGCATTCAACATGGCTGAAAGTTCTAACGCGTACATGTATTTAGTAGATGTTATTTCAATATAAATTACTATTCTAGTTTCATTCAAATAAATCTGTATGTTGATAATAGAGACGACCTTGAAGTGTCAGTCCTGTTACATAATTTCGCATACGTCACTGATGCAGCTATCTCTACATCAACATGTTATGAATACAAATAAATTCAACTTAATTAAAACAGTTATTTTACCATAGACGTTGGCATGTTTTAAACTTTGACACACACACAAATACTAAGTGTTTAATCTTTTTGTTTATACACAACCAGAATGTAATTACTCAGAAGACCAACGATTTGAAAGTTATACTTATTTATATGTTAAATAGTGTCTTGGTGACCTGGCGGCTTGGGGATAAGGTGTCAGACTTCTCTGCCCGGGGCCTGGGGTTCAATCCTCGGTCCCGGCACAGATCTATTTGATTACCAAACCCTTCCTTCACCTATGAAAAGACGTGTATTAATCACAAGTTGTGAATGTGTTAGGCCTCCACCGTGGTTCTGATTCCACGTTAAACTGTAGGTCCTCCATTTCATCTCACAATCACCCTACCATTACAGATGAGCGTAAGTGCGTATAACCCGAACGGTTAGTAAGACGCGGTGATAATAATAATAATAATAATAATAAATAGTTTCTTGATATTTAATATTAATTAGTAAATTCCTCTGTTACGTTTAAGTTGCTACTAAAACAATGTTTTAGTAGTATTTAACGTGTATTTTCTAAATACACACATGCACAATCACACGACTTACCAACTAATTTAACCTATGACAATACGCCTACAATTACACACACAGCTATTGCACCTGGATATTTTACTAATTGGATGTCAGCAAGAATCCGCACGACAATATAGTATCGTCAACATCAACAAGAACACGCACTGNGTTGACAAATGTGTCAGTCTCAATTATTCTGTTTTGACAGTAACGGTGAGTCCGGGATTCATATTACTGTGGAATCTGCTGAGTTATTTTAAAATCCTAAATGGTTCGCTACCCTTTCCATGCAAATGCAGTTACATTTACACTCAATTATTACTTTTTCATTCATACCCCAGTAGTGTGAATATTCTGATAGCCTGGACTAGCAAGATACAAATGGTTCAACCTAACACAGTCGGTGTCTACTAAACTAATAACCCCAGGTTCGATTCCCAGAATGGCCTAAAATGTATCATTTATTAAATTTATGTTCCCCCTATTACAATGGTGGCTGGTGGACTGGGTGTCTGGTCTGGTTTATAAGTCGTGTGCTGATATAATCAGTCGGTTCAGAAAATGGACGTTTAAGCTCCTCAAATAAAAAAGATGAAAATTATGAAAAAGTAAGTGAAATGAAATAATGCAGCCAATTCCTGGTCACCTAAAATGTTATAGTTTGTTTTATTTAGCACTGCGTCTTACCTTCCATTTGGGCGTACGCCTAAGTACTAATTACGCTAATGGGCTTGGGACTAGGGAGGCTTAATACAGAGGAAATGCACACGCATTTGCTCGGAGGCTGGAAAACCATTTATAGGAAAACACCCTCAGTGCACCCGACCAGGATCGAACCTCAATATCCCCGTCGGTGACCTGGCGGTCTAGGGGTAAGGTGTCAGACTTCTATGCTGGCGACCGGGGTTCAATCCCTGGTCCCGGCAAAGATTTATCTGATTACCAAACCCTTCCTTCACCTCTGACAAGACATCTTGTGAATGTGAAGAATGTGAGGAATGCCAGGTCTCCACCGTGGTTCGGATTCCACGTTAAACTGTAGGTCCTCCATTTCATCTCACGATCACCCTACCGTTGCACATTAGCGTAAGTGAGTATAACCCGGACGCGGTACTAATAATAATAATAAGAAGAAGAAGAAGAAGAATTGGTACACACTATGTTGTATGTATATGTGTATATCTATGTGTGTAGGTATTTTGTGTATCCCTACTACATACAGGAGCGTAATCATTTCGGTACTAGTCATTACAATTATTATTTTTAGAATTTATTATTATTTTTTGAAAAGGCGTTTGCTGGATGGACAAACCCATTTTACGGGCGGGATCTGGCCCACGGGCCGATGTTTGGGGACTCCTACCTTAGACTATGCGGCCACCGAGGTGGGTAGTGTTGTAGTTGATAACAATTACCACTTAAGGTGGGATGTAAGAGGATGAGAGAAAAGGAAAGTGTTTTTGCAAGTTTTATGTCAAAACGTTTTTGGCCTAAGTAAATAAAATATTGCTCCAATATAAACAAAAGAGTTTAATTTTCTTCACGTGTTGATATCAACATTTACTGAATATTTTTCATAGTGGTATTAGATGAGAAACTTTTTAAATGAGGATAAAAAGTTGTCATTAAATTCTGAGGTCATCATGTGAAGAACATTAAATTCTATGTTTGCACTGGAACAATATTTGACTTATTTTGGCAAAAAAAAAAAGAAAAAAGTGTTGCCATAAAAACTTCAAAAACATTGGCCTTTTCTCACGTACCCTCCCATCCCACCTTAAGTATCTACGGCTATAAACTCGAACCACTGATAGACTCTCAAAAACTCTTCTTACAAGAGCAATCAATGTGAACCGTGTTTGAAAACATAAATGGCTACTAAAACAAACGATTAGCCTTCTCGAAAAAAAAATCAACCAAAATGAATTTTCATCCGTATTAAAATCCAGTCGATATTTTGTTATGGCCTTTTTTTTTTAGCCATCCTAGAAGGATGTAATCTCGTTAGGGCAACGGTCCTAAGTAATTACTCCGGCAAAGTGCTAACTAACTTAAGTGGACGTCTTAGGCAAGACGACTTGATAAACGTATGTTAGTGAAGCGACTGGAAATTGGCCAATAGTTGTTCTTTATGCGCGGCTGGAGAGGTGAACAAGCCATCCGACGTGATTTGTGTGGACAACACACGGCATTTCATTGGCTCGTGTCTCTCTACTAACGGTCAAAGCTTCTGCCAAGTGGCGCTTTTCTTCGTAGCTACAACGAATGTAGTGTTTTTTTTACGACTTTTTTTCTTTCTTTCTAGAAGGCAGGTAAAACCGGAATCACATTTCGATTGAAAGGTTAACAATCTAGCTATAGTTTATAGGCGGGCAGAAAACAACAAATTAAAATTGTTAAATAGTTCCAACACCTTAGCTCAGTCGATAGTGTTTCTTCCGGTTTCAATTCCCGGTCGGGATGAAATATGTATCATTATAAAATCAAGGTTTCTCAATTAACAGTGATTAATTGATTATCTTGAGACTGGGTGTTGTATCTGTTTATTTTACATCCATTACTGTTTCCAGCTTATAGCCCGAGTCTATTTTATTTAAGCCATATATTTTCCACTACCTGCTTGCTAGGCTTGTCGTAGCTTCATATGGCTTATAATCCATCTTAAGACTAGGACAGACACAAAATCCAGTTCCCGGCCCGTCAATTTATCCATTTGAAAGGGCAAACCCATATTTTCATCAATGATAAGTTTTCGGCCATGCTGGGAATCGAACCCGGGATTCTTATCTCAGTAGGCAGACATGCTATCTATTATTATTATTATTATTATTATTATTATTAGCACCGCGTCTTACTACCCGTTCGGGTTGTACGCACTTACGCTAATGTGTAATGGTAGGGTGATTGTGAGATGAAATGGAGGACCTACAGTTTAACGTGGAATCCGAACCACGGTGGAGGCCTGGCATTCCCCACATTCACAAGATGTCTTGTCAGAGGTGAAGGAAGGGTTNGATTGTGAGATGAAATGGAGGACCTACAGTTTAACGTGGAATCCGAACCACGGTGGAGAATCGGCATTCCCCACATTCACAAGATGTCTTGTCAGAGGTGAAGGAAGGGTTTGGAAATCAGATAAATCTGTGCCGGGACCGAGGATTGAACCCCGGCCGGACATGATATCGATTGAGTTGAGGTGTTGGACTCTTGTATCATCTGTGCGTGCTTAAATTATCAGTCGGTTCAGAAAGTGCACGTTAAATATCTCAAATATATTATTTGTCACTAAAGCCAATCAAGAGTTTCATTATGGAGCTGACAAGACGTGTATTAGTCACAACTTGTGAATGATAGGTATGCCAGGTCTCCACCGTGGTTCGGATTCCGCGTTAAACTGTAGGTCCTTCATTTCATCTTTCAATCACCCTACCATTACACATTTGCGTAATTGCGCATAACCCGAACGGGTAGTAAGACGCGGTGATAATAATAATAATTCATATGTAGTATTTACAGTTCCGTGGTGTGAGGTGTTGCCAGCGTAAACAGAGTATGTTACAACTGTACTTGTTTTCATAACTCTAAGAACACACATTGGCTGGGTATCGAATAGAATAGTAGAACATCTAAATAGACTGTACCGTAACATGTATGACCCACTTCACTGTTGGACAGGGGACATAAAAACCACGAGAAAGTTCTTATAAGCAAGGGTTCCATTTGAATGTGTTTCCGAGCTACAGCCAAATCTTTGAATACCATATTCAATATTTCTCGACTATTTGTTTTCTAGCCCCACGTCTTACTATCCATTAGGGTTATATGTTTATGTACTAATTACGGTAATGATCTAGGGATGATGAAGGTTGGATTTAGGTTAAGTGCACCCTCAATTGCTTGAAGTGAGAATTGTGAGAATATATGACAATTATTATTATTATTATTATTAGCATCGCGTCTTACTACCCGTTCGTGCTATACGCACTTACGCTATTGTGTAATGGTAGGGTGATTGTGAGATGAAATGGAGGACCTACAGTTTAACGTGGAATCCGAACCACGGCGGAGGCCTGGCATTCCCCACATTCACAAGATGTCTTGTCAGAGGTGAAGGAAGGGTTTGGTAATCAGATAAATCTGTGCCGGGACCGAGGATTGAACCCCGGACGCCAGCATAGAAGTCTGACACCTTACCCCTAGACCGCCAGGTCACCTTATATGACAATTGCTTACCATGATAGTTGCATACAACCAAGAAATAGCGACTATTGCTTACAGTTGTTTATTTTTCTACCCGAGCTGGCCGTCATTTATACAGAAAATGGGAAACCACTGATGTTCCAAACCAGCAGTCACTAAATATAACCTTATATAGATTGAAAAGTACAGATCAGGGAAATGAAGAAGAACCAAAACTCAGTGAAGAAATAATATTAGATGATGAGATGTAACCTAACCTCAAAAAATTACAAGATTCTGTATTAATCAGCAGTATTAAAAAAACCCATTCAAACAACGCACCCGTTTAAATCCAGGGTGTACACAATTATCACTCCAAAGCTGACCCCTACCTGGGTCATCCACCTGCTCGACCCTTTGGGCGCAATTGTCGCTGTACGCAATTGTCATTGTACTCGATTGTCACCGTACTCAATTGTCAGGACACCTAAAGGGAAACCATCTAGGAAAACTACCCTTAGGACACCCAACCAGGATTGAACCACGATCTCCCCGTCATAGGTAGTCTGGTATATTTCAATAGTAGCGCCTTAGACCATGTAGCCACTGAAGTGGGTAAATATGTGGGTAGCTAGGAAGGGTAGTAAGACATGCTGATCAAAAATAAATCAGAGCATTGAACCCACGGTTTATTTCTTAATTATTTTTGTTTTTTGTTTATTTGTGAGATTCTTAAGTCTGCTAGGTTCAAGGAATCACTAAATAAGTGAAACCACGAGTTTCCGCAAGAGCTCTCATCCGCACCTCCGCACAGTCGGGCTACTGTACCTGAGCAGCCGTGTCTTGTCAGTTTTTATTCCCTACGGTGGGGTTGGCTCGGTGGATAACTTTCCCGACACTGAACAGGAAGTTCAAAGACTTATCTCGGTGGATCGAGGGTGTTCTTTACGTTTACCTGTCCTGAACGCATTGTTTCCTTGTAGCAATATTATCTATAGCAGTAGAATGTCTAGCTACCTTGTAACAGTATTATCTATAGCAGTAGAATGTCTAGCTCCCTTGTAACAGTATTATCTATAGCAGTAGAATGTCTAGCTCCCTTGTAACAATATTATCTATAGCAGTAGAATATATAGCTCCCTTGTAACAGTATTATCTATAGCAGTAGAATGTCTAGCTCCCTTGTAACAATATTATCTATAGCAGTAGAATGTCTAGCTCCCTTGTAACAATATTATCTATAGCAGTAGAATGTCTAGCTCCCTTGTAACAATATTATCTATAGCAGTAGAATGTCTAGCTCCCTTGTAACAATATTATCTATAGCAGTAGAATGTCTAGCTCCCTTGTAACAATATTATCTATAGCAGTAGAATGTCTAGCTCCCTTGTAACAATATTATCTATAGCAGTAGAATATATAGCTCCCTTGTAACAATATTATCTATAGCAGTAGAATGTCTAGCTCCCTTGTAACAATATTATCTATAGCAGTAGAATATATAGCTCCCTTGTAACAATATTATCTATAGCAGTAGAATGTCTAGCTCCCTTGTAACAATATTATCTATAGCAGTAGAATATATAGCTCCCTTGTAACAATATTATCTATAGCAGTAGAATGTCTAGCTCCCTTGTAACAATATTATCTATAGCAGTAGAATATATAGCTCCCTTGTAACAATATTATCTATAGCAGTAGAATGTCTAGCTCCCTTGTAACAATATTATCTATAGCAGTAGAATGTCTAGCTCCCTTGTAACAATATTATCTATAGCAGTAGAATGTCTAGCTCCCTTGTAACAATATTATCTATAGCAGTAGAATATATAGCTCCCTTGTAACAGTATTATCTATAGCAGTAGAATGTCTAGCTCCCTTGTAACAATATTATCTATAGCAGTAGAATGTCTAGCTCCCTTGTAACAATATTATCTATAGCAGTAGAATATATAGCTCCCTTGTAACAGTATTATCTATAGCAGTAGAATGTCTAGCTCCCTTGTAACAATATTATCTATAGCAGTAGAATGTCTAGCTCCCTTGTAACAATATTATCTATAGCAGTAGAATGTCTAGCTCCCTTGTAACAATATTATCTATAGCAGTAGAATGTCTAGCTCCCTTGTAACAATATTATCTATAGCAGTAGAATGTCTAGCTCCCTTGTAACAATATTATCTATAGCAGTAGAATGTCTAGCTCCCTTGTAACAATATTATCTATAGCAGTAGAATGTCTAGCTCCCTTGTAACAATATTATCTATAGCAGTAGAATGTCTAGCTCCCTTGTAACAATATTATCTATAGCAGTAGAATGTCTAGCTCCCTTGTAACAATATTATCTATAGCAGTAGAATGTCTAGCTCCCTTGTAACAATATTATCTATAGCAGTAGAATGTCTAGCTCCCTTGTAACAATATTATCTATAGCAGTAGAATGTCTAGCTCCCTTGTAACAATATTATCTATAGCAGTAGAATGTCTAGCTCCCTTGTAACAATATTATCTATAGCAGTAGAATGTCTAGCTCCCTTGTAACAATATTATCTATAGCAGTAGAATATATAGCTCCCTTGTAACAGTATTATCTATAGCAGTAGAATGTCTAGCTCCCTTGTAACAATATTATCTATAACAGTAGGATGTCAACCTCTCATGCAACAATATTATCTATAGCAGTAGAATATCTAGTTCCCTTGTAGCAATATTATCTATAGCAGTAGAATGTCTAGCTCCCTTGTAACAATATTATCTATAGCAGTAGAATGTCTAGCTCCCTTATAACAATATTATCTATAACAGTAGGATGTCAACCTCTCATGCAACAATATTATCTATAGCAGTAGAATGTCTAGCTCCCTTGTAACAATATTATCTATAGCAGTAGAATGTCTAGCTCCCTTGTAACAATATTATCTATAGCAGTAGAATATATAGCTCCCTTGTAACAGTATTATCTATAGTAGTAGAATGTCTAGCTCTCTTATAACAATATTATCTATAACAGTAGGATGTCAACCTCTCATGCAACAATATTATCTATAGTAGTAGAATATATAGCTCCCTTGTAACAATATTATCTATAGCAGTAGAATGTCTAGCTCCCTTATAACAATATTATCTATAGCAGTAGAATATATAGCTCCCTTGTAACAATATTATCTATAGCAGTAGAATGTCTAGCTCCCTTATAGCAATATTATCTATAACAGTAGGATGTCAACCTCTCATGCAACAATATTATCTATATTAGTAGAATGTCTAGCTCCCTTGTATCAATATTATCTATAGCAGTAGAATGTCTAGCTCCCTTGTAACAATATTATCTATAGCAGTAGAATGTCACTAGTCTGTCACCTTATATAAGTCGAAGACTGTTCAAAGTGGAAACTCGGCTGCCGTATCAATGCTTGTTAACTAACCACTGGTCTGGGGGACAGACACCTATCACGAGGCTCCTCCCTCTAGCACATCATAGCTGTGTCCTTCGAGCGTAGCCACGCAAATTACATGCGCAGCAGGCAATTTACGGACCAACGACCCAGTGCCTGCCGTTGGTTCTGTCATCACCGGGTAAATAGGGAAAAACCCTCAACTTGACCATCTTGATTGAATGATTATTAGAATTTATATCTTAACTTCATTTGATTATTACTTCACTCTCACAATGGAGTAAATCACTAGTGGTGGAAAGGTAGAGGTTTGAATCCCTGCTGAATGAAATGGAGATGGTATATCAAATGTGAATCCACTCTCTCTCAAAACTTGTCTTTTCCCTATTGTTTTTATTAATACTAATCCATTTTTGAAAATTTAAATTAACTGTGTATATAAATAATTTGATAACTTGTTACTATTTTAGTAATTTTTCATGAATTTAAAGGTTTTATTTTGACCTAAAAAGTGACAATGTACGGTACAATGCATACTGTACAATCTTATTGTGTAAAGGTAAGAAAGAACAGTAAATGTTATAATTGTGTCAATTAAAAAAAATTTATGTATGTCATGAAATATTGTTATTCATTTTGTTTCACTCAATCATTGAAATCACATAACAGCATTTTTTATAAAATATACTTTAGTTTTAAACAATGAATTTTAAAACTTTACAATCCAAAGAATTTATTTAACCTTGTTATTGATCATTGCCTTATTACTTTTTGCTATCAAATTTGACATCCAAATACTAAGTAACAACTTTACTAAACAATTCTCACTTTATATGATTCTTTATTATTTTTATTCATTTATAATTCTTTTCTAGATTTTGATTCAAATTTGAGATTCTGGATTCGTAAATAAATAATAGATTTGAAAAAATTCTATAATATCATTGTCAAAATGAAGAACCTGTTCAAATAAAGGACTTTGAAAATATGACCCATCAAATGGTGAAACGGAACATAAAAGCATATTGCAGTAAATTTGAGCTTTAGTAGAAGTCGATAAAATATATTACTTCCACAACAAAGTAATTTAGTCGTGTGACCCCCAAGTCCTATTACCTTAGATTGCTCATACTCAAGTAAAACAGCCTTGAAAAATTTGAAGAGATCGTAAAACTGAGACTGATTTATTCGAAATATTTCCAAAGATACAAAACCTCTACAAGGTTAGTGAGAGGTGACTTGCGGTTAGAATATTCCAAGTTCTTGACTTCAAGTTAAGGTGGGAATGTGGGGAACCCGAGTTGAGGCCTATGTTTTTGCAGTTTTTATAGCAATTTTTTTTTGTGTCAAAATAACTAAAGTATTACTCCGTTAGAAACACAAAAGTTTATTTCTCTTCACATGGGGATATCAACAGTTGTTGAATATATGTCATGAGAATAGTGGTATTTAATTATACACTTTATGAATTAAGAGAAAAAGTTTTCATTAAATTCCAGTTATGAGAATAGTGGTATTTAATTATACACTTTATGAATTAAGAGAAAAAGTTTTAATTAAATTCCAGGCATGAGAATAGTGGCATTTAATTATACACTTTTTGAATTAAGAGAAAAAGTTTTCATTAAATTCCAGGCATGAGAATAGTGGTATTTAATTATACACTTTTTGAATTAAGAGAAAAAGTTTTCATTAAATTCCAGGACACCCTTGACAGATATTCAAGAACGGGTGATATAATCATATGAAGAAAATTAAACTCTGTGTTTCTGGTGGAGAAATATTTTATTTATTTTGGTCAAAAAAAAGTTTTGATATAAAAACTGTAAAAACACTTAATTTTTCTCACGTCCCCTACACTCCCTCCTTAAGAGAGTTAAAGGGTCAATTAGAGCCAAGCAACCGCAAGGACAGATTAAGGGTGATAAAGGATAATATTGAGTCCAAAATACGCAAGAAAACTTTAAGGGTGATAAATACATTTACTCAAATAAATGGCCAAACACATATACATTTGAATAACTAAAACACTTTGTGAATGTGGGGAATGCCAGGTCTCCACCGTGGTTCGGATTCCACGTTAAACTGTAGGTCCTTCATTTCATCTCACAATCAATCACCCTACCATTACACATTAGCGTAAGTGCGTATAACCCGAACGGGTAGTAAAACGCGGTGCTAATAATAATAATAACTAAAGCACTATCAACCTACAAGTTCGAATACCGGTCATTACATATAATCCAAGCCTTTGGAATAGTAGGACCTACACTAGTGGGTGCGTAGAAAAAGGCGTTTACCTCGTCTTGTCTGGTTTTATGATTACAGGAAGTATTGTTCTCAAATCTCGTATGGGTGTATTGAGGATTTAAAAAATTCTAAATGGTTTTTCTACTCTCCCTTTCGCAAATTTATATACACTTCCTCTCAATTCTACCTTCTTCCTCTTTATTACATGAGTGTGAGTGAATATCTAGGCCGGGTAGTAAGACACGTTACACGGAAATAGTCATTTCGCTCGAGGGTAAAACAACGATACCTTATTTCACTCACCACAATAGTTTATTTATAAGATTAAATGTAAATAAACAGGTTGTAACTATTGTCGAATGTTTCGATGATTTGTCACGTCGTCAGCTGACTTTAGAAGTGTGAAGGTTGTTTGTGTTTTACTTGTGTGTCAACTGTCAACACACTGATACCCTCAGTTGATAACCGGAGTCAACATCACTCATAGACCCAAATAAGGACACGTTAATAACAAGACTTCTTTATCATTCAGATGAATATGTTGACTATTCTGAAAATGCTCCATTACCATTTAAATTTAATGGTACGACACAACCGTACATACTTTCTCATATAGTTTACTGTGTGACGACATTTTCAAAAATAAGTAATCAATAGACTACTCCCAAATATTGGGGTTTTTTTTCTAAAAAAAAAAGCTAACACAAATTCTTGTTTATAATGTAAAATACTGCACAAATAGCCGTTTTTATTCAAAAACGTTTGAGTCGGTGAAGGAAAAACTCAAATTTTCAAACATTAATTATTAAATAACTACCCGTTATAGTAATTTCCCCCATAAAATAAATAGTGTTATTCTTCATATCAAAGACTACCCGGATATCTATGTTAAAAATGTTAGAACAATTTTTGAAATATTTAGAATTATAAAAAGTCAGTTCACCTAGCTATGCTTAAACAAATTTTCCCTTGAAAAACCAGCATATAAGGCTATTTTTCTACCAGACACTCTCACATCCATCTGTTTAAAAGTATTAAATTTGTAGGTGCTTAACAAAGAGAAACTTAGTGATGCATGGTAATGGACTTTGACCTTCACCAATGGTCTCACCGTTAAAGGTGTCAGGCTCGCAACATAATGGATTGACAGAGACCAGAAGGTCAAGGTAAGTAAATTTTTGCTGGGTTTACTGGAGGGTGCTTTTCTAAATTTGTTTATCTCCATTCCACACTATTAATGTTTAAATTATTAATTCAGCATATCATCTACGTTCGGCAGTTACACAGCAGACCTTTCAGGGCCATTATCTAGACAACTTAACCCTCTCAGGTATTCATAAAAACAAAAAATAATACCTGCTATTTTGTAAAGTTTATGCTCGTTTAATCAAGATTTAAGCTAAATAAAACCATAACAAAGGGAAAGAAAGACTTTAAAAAGTATATAGATTTTCGTAAAAATCTGTGTTAATTTTTTTTATCAGACTTAAATTTCATCAAAAGTTATTTTATGATCAATAAAACTCGGTGGTATGCGTACGCGTGTAAAACACTGCTACGAGGCTGTAAATGATCCGTATAATCCCTTATCCTAGGAATAAGCCAATTATAGCTTTGATATGAAACGTACGGTACATTCGGAATCCCTCTTACTCCACGTGTGGTATGTCTGTTCGATAACGTGTGGGTTCAAATATTCTAAGAAATGCTCAGAAACCATCTGGATCACAACGTATGGATCATGACTATGGCTGATGTCAGTCTGGTAACCAAAATAATGACTCACAAGTCTATAGGGTCAACCTAGTGCGCAGATATTCAAGTTGCCCCAGTTGACTTTAAGTCCTATCTTTGCCAATTTAAGTTAAATTAGTTAGTTAGCTGTGTATTGTGTACCAATATATATATGGCACTGCATCTTACTACCCATTCAGGTTATAAGCTTATGTACTAATTACACTCATTGATTTAGGGGATAGGAATGTTATATTTAGAGGAAGTGTACCCACGTTTGCGTGGAGGGAGAGTGTAAAACCATTTTGGGGAAAAAAACCTCAGTACACCCGATTGAGATTCGAAACTCGATCTCCCCGTCATCGGCAGTCTAGTCTACTGCGAGAGTAGCGCGTTAGACCACGCGGCCACCGAAGCGGGTAAGTTATAATTAATAGTATCAGACCCGCTTCAGTGGCCGCATGGTCTAACGCGCTAGTCTCGCAGTAGACTAGACTGCCGATGACGGGGAGATCAAGGTTCGAATCTTTGTCGGGTGTACTGAGGGTGGTTTTTCCAAAATAATTATCCACTCTCCCTTCATGAAAATCTGAGAACACTTCCTCTAAACATAAACTTACTAATCCCTAAAATCGTTAGTGTAATTAGTACATAAGCCTACAACCCGAACGGTTAGTAAGACGCGGTGCTAAAAATAAATAAATTATAACTTATCTTATTTTCTCCGAGTTTTACTACATGTTCGGGCTATACGCAAATTAATTGCTTTGGTAGGGATAAGGGTGAAGAAAGAAGAAGGTAGAATTTTGAGGAAATGTACATCATCTTAGTGGAGGGATAGCTAAAAACCATTTAGAAAAAAACCACCCTCGGTACAATCTTTCGGATTTCGATCCCCGACCTCGCCACCATCGGAAAACCAGATTATATTAGCATAAAGTTTACTCCGTCTGCCCATCAGCACGACCCATGTGGTGACATAAACTTGTGTCTACAAGTGCATGTTTGTATCCCAAAATAAATAAACAATCGTTTGTATAAGCTATATGTGACATATTTATTATACTTTTAAGATATGTGCTAACTCCTGAGTCAATGTTGTTCTCGCTTAAACAGATTTTGAGTGAGACAGCTAATCCAAACTAGTGGTAACACTGGAAAGGGCGTTAGTTTCGTCCATACTGGATAGCAGCATCTCTATGGCAATAACTGCCTACTATTGAGAACGTTATCATTTACCGGTACTTGTTATTATTATTATATTTAGCACGGCTATACGCTTTAAGTACTAATTACGCTAATGGATTAGGAATTGGGAAAGTTTAATTAGAGGAAGTGAACCCGTATTGACGTGGAGGGAGAGTGGAAAACCATTTAGGAAAAACCACCCCCAGTTCACCCGACCGAGATTTGAACCTCGATATCCCCGTCCTCGGCAGTCGAGCTCAACACGACTAGCGCGTTAGCCAACTACGCCACCGAGGCGGGTGTCATTTTCTTGTTTTCATTGGGTCACTCTTCAACTTGTTTATAAATCTCACATTATTGAAGTAGTTGTTTGATATTTTTAAATATTGTTTTCAATAAAATATAGGTGAGCGTTATCAGCAGGTTTCTGACGATTTAAAAAGTTTAAATTCTCAGTTTAAAGTTTAAAAAAAAGTCTATGATGATCTGCGTGAGGATTTGTACTTCTGAGATCAAAGAAAAAAAGGTTAGAATCCTAGATCTAGCTGCCAAAATCGACACCACCTTTAAAAAATACCAGTGCACTACACACGACCGTAGAGGTAATGACAACTTAAAGTAAAATCTAATAAGTATTTAAATGTCAGATTAATTTATTATCAACACGATTTGATTATTTATGATACAAGTAGTTCTCTAAACAATAGACCTCATTCCCTCCATTCAAAAAATGCTAATAAGATCATGTTAAGAATTATATATATTTTTTTCTTATCGTTACAACAGTCTTAAGATTTCTTTGGGATCCCAAGCTGCAATATCTTTTGTACTTTATTTTTGGATTTGAAGTTGAAGTGCCTGGTGATCAAGATATATAGGCCTATATATA
>CABEEJ010004942.1:0-24874 GCA_901482245.1 Timema douglasi
CACCTTCAAAGTGAGAGTTAGGCACACTATCCTCTCAAACAGCACCACCTTCAAAGTGAAAGTCAGGCACACTATCCTCTCAAACAACACCACCTTCAAAGTGAGAGTTAGGCACACTATCCTCTCAAACAGTACCACCTTCAAAGTGAAAGTCAGGCACACTATCTTCTCAAACAACACCACCTTCAAAGTGAGAGTTAGGCACACTATCCTCTCAAACAGCACCACCTTCAAAGTGAGAGTCAGGCATACTATCCTCTCAAACAGCACCACCTTCAAAGTGAGAGTTAGGCACACTATCCTCTCAAACAGCACCACCTTCAAAGTGAAAGTTAGGCACACTATCCTCTCAAATAGCACCACCTTCAAAGTGAGAGTCAGGCACACTATCCTTCCAACCAGCACCACCTTCAAAGTGAGAGTCAGGGACACTAGCCTAGCAAAACGCGATGTAATGGACACGCGATGTATTTGTAATGCGATGTAATTGTGTGTGTATGTATATATATACATGCCTTCATTCTATTGGTTACGTCAGAGAAGTGTTAGCTGTGTGTAAAGAAATTGGGGAAACGCCAAGTTATGGACCTGCAATGTATTTGTACCGAAAACGCGATGTAATGGACATGCGCTGGTCCCCCTACTACTTAGGACTTAGGTTAAGACGCTAATAATTTAGTGGTAAGTAGGCAGCTTACCTGAGTCTTGAAACGCTTTGAACAGAAATTCCGCTTTATTTAGTACAGGTTTCATTATTTTAAAATATGTCTTATACGATAATTGAGGTGAAAAGTATCATCATGGCCCTAGTCGATTAAATACATATTTCAATTATTATAATTTTAAAAACACTCGTGAGAAATTAAAATCAGCTCCTTTTCAATTACGCTTAGTTAAAAGTATTTCAGTTCTATGATCAAAGTAAATGGTTAGAAATATAGGTCAAATCTTCCTCAAACAAATAAAGTAATGTTTTAACAAAGTCCCATAAAAAATGTTAAGATGATAGGATATTGTTTTAGTGGTTTTGAATTTTAAGAACTTTTATTCTCACTATAGTAAAAAGTGTATTGGGAAGATGTTTCCATTCAAGTAGGAAGCGCCCTTTAAAATAATATTAATTTTTAAAAGTAACATAGGAATGGAAGAAATGTTTGTTCCACGCGCTTATAAAAGGATTGTTATTATTATTATTATTATTATGTTGGTAGTGCTGGAGATAGCGTCTGGGGAGTACGGCCACTTCGTCCAGGAACTAGCCGCGGCTACGACAAGCAAGTGCTGGAGAAAACATGATGAACTCACAGGTAAATATGAGTAAATTGGAGGTCTGCATGCATGTCCTCACAGGTAGCTATGAATCAAGTATAGACCTGCATGCATGTCCTCACAGGTAGATATGAATCAAGTGTAGACCTGCATGCATGTCCTCACAGGTAGATATGAATCAATTGTAGACCTGCATGCATGTGCTCACAGGTAAATATGAATTAAGTGTAGGCCTACATACATGTGCTCACAGGTAGATATGAATCAAGTGTAGACCTGCATGCATGTCCTCACAGGTAGATATGAAGTAATATAAATGTGCCGCTACGGGCCGCATCAGTGGGCTTGGTGTATATGTGTCGAGCTCATTTAGTCGTGTTTACTGGCAACGGGGAGGTCGGGGTACGAATATCAACCAGATGTGCCTCGGGTGATTTTCCCTAATCTCTCCGCGCAAATGTAGGTACATTTCTTCTAAACTCTACATTGCTCAGCATATAATAATCGCCTTGGTAGCAGCATGTTATAAGGAATCATTCTTGCAAAAGTCTAAACTGCCGATAACGGGAAGTTTGGGTTTCGAATCCCAGTCAGTCAGGTGTACTGAGGGTGGTTTATACTAAATAGTTTTCCACTCTGCCTCCACCTGAATGCGTGTGCACTCCATCTCAAATTCAACCTTTCTCATCTCTAACACATTAGCGTAATTAGTACGTGTGTACAACCCAAAGAGACAAAAGATAGAAAAAGAAAACATTTTGAATGAAAAGTAAAGTGCGGTTTAAAAAAAACAAAATTAAGTTGTTTTTCTTTTAAAGTTGTGTCATATTTAGGAAAATGTTGAGGTCCTGGAGCTGATGGTTGTGTTTGTGTGTTTGTTTTACAGGCTCTGTCTCTGAAGAACAGATAACAGGAGATAATGAAAAAACTGATAGCACAAAGACCATGATCCTCATCGACACCCCTTCCGAGTACACCAAGTTCTGGGTGCTCCTGTACCGCTGCTTCGTGTTGCTCTACAGGGACTGGGTAAGCACTCCTTTTACACAAGTGATTAACACCTGTCACAATTCATGATAGGATTTTACATGTCAAGGCGGCCGCCTTGGTCAGCGAGAAATTGTCAATACTCAACAGATGTCAGGCCAAATGGCTTAAAAGTATATTAGTCTGTGTATTTTTTCTGTCACCACTTCTCTTGGTGGGGGCGATAGGTAGGAGGAAGGAGAGGGAAAGGAGAGAGCGGGATGTTAGGTAGGGAAGAGAGTGGTGGAGCCCGACGCTGCGATCCGGAAACGGTGAGTGGCGCTTGGGCTGGAGTGTGGAAACCGGAAGTACAGCCCGACGCTGCGATCCGGAAACGGTGAGTGGCGCTTGGGCTGGAGTATGGAAACCGGAAGTACAGCAGTACGCTTAAGACCGGAAATGGAGATTGGTGCTTGGGCTGAAAAGAGGAAAATCGGGAAGGAGAGGGCCGGGGTGACTGCTGAAACCAATAGGGGAAGGCTGTTGCACCCGGGAAGAAGGAAAACCGGAATTGATGGCCCGATGTCGATCTTTGAACCTGAAGTGTAAGGGCGACGAGGTCGGCACTTGGGCCAAAAAGGGAGGCGGTTCGAACACCGGGGTGGGTACCTCCTCGTGGTCCCCGCTGGGCAACGGGAGACCTGGCGAGTTCCGGGCATGCTAAGTGCTTGGTGTGAGCCGGTCTTCCGGCTAAACCCCACCTCCCCCAAGTGGTGAACACCCGCTGCAAGGGGGGGCCTCCAACTCTCACATGTGAGTGCAAGCTTATGTGGGGGTTTTTCCCAGGTTACTGGTCCTATAGGTGGTGGTTGCACTGTGAAGGGCCACAGAGCCTAGGTACAGTGTAGCTGGAAAGACGCCCGGAAACGGGATATGGAGAAAGGATACGTTTGTCACCACTTCTCTACTCTTTCCAAGATTATACTCCATTTAGTCCTTTACCTACAACCATATCAATGTCGTTGTAAAAGAGGAGAATTAAAGTTACGAAACTTCTTATCACAAGGTAAAGAGGAAAGATCTCTCTGCCAGTTTTCAAATATCTTAAAAATATATGTTTATAGTCTATAGAAAACTTACTTCATTTGATAAGAGGAGGCTAAATCTAGAGCCCCTTTTTCATCAAGAATAGTCTCAAATCTTCACAAATATTCTTAAAAATTGTTGTTGAAAATTAGCTAATGTCACATTTTCACACACGTTTATTCCAATCAATAAAACTCAAAATATAGGGTTGTTAAGGAAATAGAGCCATGTTTTAATCCTTAGACTTTATTTTGGCATGAACCATATTTATATCAATGTATCGCAGAATTAAATATTGCGATAGAGCTGAGCGTCTGTGCGGCAATTTCTCGCTTACCCAGCCGGCACCTTTAATTTATTTACGTTTAATTCGGCGAGTTTTAAAGATATAACATCGGGACAGCTACCATAATTATACAAATAATCTTGCACTGTCACAATTCTTTATTTTGAGATAGCTATCTTATTCATGAAAATTACCTGTAGGAATCTTCCTTCCAAGACGTAAACTAAAAAGGTCCGTGGAAGCACATGTCTAACTAGAACCAGTGGTGGCGGGACGTTTTAAAGCCGGGAGGGCGCAAAGATTTCCAAATAATAATTGTAATATAAAAAAACATGTTTTCCAATAACACTCCACTAGCCCTAAACGCATAACCTTATTAAGGTATGATAAGAACCGTTCTAGCATATCGGCCTAAGTAATTACTCACCCGCAGCGGTGGTTTAGGGGTAGAGTCGTTGGCTCACAATCCTTTGTTAACCGTTGACTGGGAGGTCAAGGTTCTAATCTTGGATGGGTGAGCTGAGGGTGGTTTTCCACAAGTTATTTATCACTGCAATTTTTCCATCTTCACTCAACCTCCTCCACGCAAATGTGGATTCACTTCCTCCTAACTGCCTTCCTCATTCCTATCCCATTAGATTAAGTCGTTAATAGCACATGTGCCAATAAACGTAACAATTAATTAAAAAACTAGGCCTCACAGTAAGTTCTGTAGTTGAATATACAACTCATTATTTGAAGCGACCGGCCAAGTCACTGTGGCCGTTAAATGTTTCTGTTTGTGTGTGTCTATCGAACATCAGTTTAAAGAACACTAACCCGTCTAGCAAGTGACAGAATAGGATAGGTGGACATACACGATCAAACATACGCACAAATAAAATCTGAAATACTTTACGGGTCAATGTAAATACAATAAAGCATAATATGGTAATAGTTATAATATCTCAAGCAATAGCTCTTCTTACACATATACTCCGTAGTTTTCCGTTCGCATATGCTAAAAACCGAGTCAACCAACACCTAATAAAAGGATACCTCACTCGGAGAAGTCTGTAACCAACTGCTTGGCGTATGCTCAATCACTATGATTTTGGCGCGATAAAGTTTCGTTGTAGTTTTCTGCATGACACACGTGCCAAATAGGAGTCGGCGCGTAATTTAAACAACAATGATTCAGCTATGGATTCGTTCAAATTGTCTTAGCTTTGGTATAAAAACAATTGAAATGTAAAATATCTGTTCGATTTTACATAATTTATATAGGCCACACTGGGATATTTATAGCACATGTCAGAATGAGGGGGGCCAAACCTTACTTGGCCCCCCTTGCTTCTATCAATGCCCCGTATATCCCCCCCACCCCTACCATTCCGCTGCCCCTGTCTGGAACAGGAAACAAGAAAAGGTTTACATTGAAATTCAAGTAAATGCTGTAAAGGCACGGATAGTAGATCTTAATATCCTATTCGTTCCCTCATAACTACGCCACTGGATGAATCACACGTGTATCCTGGCGAGATTGGAATCTAAATCCCCACCAACACCGGCAATCCCCAGTCTATTTCGATACTTGCACTTTGGACCGCTTGTGTGCGGGTGGGTGGTTGGAAACTATCCGCCTGTGATGTAATTTGTTTGTTTGTCAGACCGTAACGCATCTGAAGTGCATCTTTCACATCCTGGTGGGTGTGTTGCTGGGTTTGAACTACCTTAACATCGGCTCAGACGGATCCAAGACCATCAACAACTTGGGTTACATGGTCGTCACGATCACCTACCTCACGTTCACCTCCATGATGCCCGCCGTACTCAGGTGTAAGTACCGGCTTGGGTTGACATCTTCTTAACATTTCCGTCTGATGCAGCTTCAACAGACGTCTTAAGAGCCCGTCTCACCCCAAGAATAACATTTAGCTTAGCTGTACTGGATAGAACTAGCTCAAGATAGGAATATGGTCTAATAAGGTGGACTGGATAGAACCAGCCCAAGATAGGTATAGGGTGTAATGAGGTGGACTGAATAGAACTAGCTCAAGATATGTATAGGGTGTAATGAGGTGGACTGGATAGAACTAGCTAAAGATAGGAATATGGTCTAATAAGGTGAGACTGGATAGAACCAGCCCAAGATAGGGATTGGGTGTAATGAGGTGGACTAGATAGAGATAGTTGACGTACTTTTGTAATTGCGGCTATGAACCTTCGAGTTCCTAGTGTCATAGAGTACGTAATTAAATAACTGATTTTTATTATTTACCTACTTTAGCACCGCGTTTTTTCCCCCGATCGTATTATATGCAAACTAATGTTTGATTCCCGAAATGTGTGTTTTGATCCTAGTTCCCTCTGAGTTGGCGGTCCTGAAGAAGGAGAGATTCAACAACTGGTACTACCTGCGTACCTACTACCTGGCGTTCCTTGTCAGCAACTGTCCGATACAGGTACGCCGTGCTCCTCATGCGACCAACTCCACATACACCCGCGACACTCTCGTCGGCTGGTCTGGTGACATTCCCGCCTGGCTGTGCGCTTTTTCCTTCTCTCTTCTATACAATAGCCCCGTGGCTTCTTTGGTGCTGACTGACAGCTCACAGCTGACTTCTGACAGTCAACATTTAGGTATATTCCTAAATTTTGGCTGTCAGAAGTGACAGCTGCTAAACACATGTTTTTGCAGATCATATGGTTCGGCGTAGGGATACATAATTTGGTCTGGTAACTTTTCAGAGCTGTCAGTCAGCACCAAAGAAGCCATGGGGCTACTGAATTTATTCTTATGGATCTTTCTTTCCTAACCCTTTTCCTCTCTGTCTCTATTGTTCTTAGGTTTTTTCTCTTTATCACTATTTTCATTTTTCTTTCACTCTCTTACTCTCTCTCTTTCTCTCCCTTTTCCCTCTTTCTCTATACCTCTATTTTATCTTCTATTCCTCTATTTTTCCTTTCTTTCATTCTCTTTTTTATCTCTTTCCCTTTTCTCTCTCTTTCTTTTTTTTTCTTTTTTTTTGCTCTTTCATTATCTTTTCTTCTATTTTCTTTATTTCCCTTTCTTTCCTCTCCCTCCTCTCTCTTATCTTTTTCTTTATATATTTTGCCTTTCTCTTGTTACCCTCTCTTTTCTTTCCCTCTTTCGATATTGACATCAATTGTCGGATTCAGTAGGAACCTTTTTTTTTTTAAATAAAATTAAAACATATATATTTTTTCAGGAAATATTGGTACCATGTTAGTCAACATCTCATCTCAGTCGGTAACGTGTCTACCTACTGAGGTAAGGGTCCCGGGTTTTATTCCCTGCATAGTTGGGTAATTAATAATAGGAGAAATGTGTGCATTTTCCCCTTTCACCATGATGAATTAACGGTCGGAAAGGGGGCATGGGGGGCTGAATGTTGTGTCTTTTCTAGATTTAAGTTAGTTTATAAGTCGTGTTCTTCCACAAACTAGTCGGCTTCCCCTCCATTATTCTCTTGGTTTGGTTTGGTCCACGGCCAGCCATTAGTTTCAGTAGAGCATCGAAGATCTGGTTGGTGGTTTGTCACTTGTGGGGGTGTGGAATTAATCCCAGGGAAAAATTATAATGGGGCTGATTACTTTGAGTTATATTTTAAATATTTGAAATAGTAACTGCATCAGAAACTACATTATAAGATACTTTTACTGTGAAGAGGATGCTCCAAACCGTAAATAGTGTGACCCTGACTTTAGATAGTGTACACTACGACCGTGACAATTACTATCTTCGTTTCGGTGTGCTCTGTAACAGTTTTACGAATCATATTCCCGAACCACGTGGTAGAGGTAGGTAATCACGAAATGTTAACTACGGTGATGGTAATGTAAAATGTTAGAAAAGTCACCGCACTACGGTGGGTCAGTCTTCACCCGTTAACTCTTCACCGTAATAAAGGCTTGTATACAACACTTAGAAATGTAGGCACGTCCGTTAGGTACCAATATCCAAGGCCGTAGTCAGGGGGGTTTTTTTTGTAGGGGGGGGGATTCAAACAATATCAAAATTAAGGTATAATGGGGATGTGCTATCATAAAAAGCACTTCAGAGAGCTTCTAAAGGTGTTTAATCATTACAATTTGTCCTAGCCTCCGGCAGTTAGGGGGTTATGTTGCCATAAAAACACTTCATATAGTTTCTAGAACTGTTAATCACTAAGATTTGTTTTAGCCTCCGGCAATTGGGGAAGATGCCCCCCCCCCTTCCCCCTGAAAATATTGGCTGGCTACGCCCTTGCCAATATCACCAGTAAAGTGTGTTCGGTAAAATCGCATCCCCCAGGCATCACCCTTCCAGTTTCCTCACAAGGAAGGAAAATGCTCAACGCTGGTTGGCCGGCAGTTTCGTGCAAAGGCTCCTCTTACGTTGGGAAGCCACGCGCGCGTCCCGAAATAGACCCGCGCTTCCGGGTAGAAGCAAAACAATAAAAAAAAAAATGTGTAGAACCGCGAATGAGAGGATAATTTTAACAATGGCTTCATGAGGATGAAAATTACTAGATTGAAAAGTTAACAGCCTATAAATAAAGATGACGATTCTAAATTTAGAAGATATGTTGCTCAAAACTCTGATCGTGGCTTTAGCTAGCTAAAATTAGCATAGGACCCCCACACTTTCTTATTAACTAAACATTTTAGTCAAACAATTCAGTAAGGACAAAATATAGACTAAACTAGGCCTAGAATATACGAATCGCTAAAACATGCTGAAGCTAATTAAGAAGACAATAGGCCAAGCTGGTTAAATAGCAATACTATTATAACTAGTATGTTTCCTCATTATGACAATGAGAACATATAATTACTAATAAACTTCAGAGGGGAGAATTGAGATAAATGAAGTAAACTGGCCAAATGACCTTGGATATTATAACTGATGGGCACTTGCAAGCCTATTACATGAACAAATGAATATAGGTGTTTAAGAATTATATTAAATTAGCAAAATAAACAGGTGTCGGTGTCTAGTAACGTTGGGACATAGGTATGTTACATAAGAGACACAGTATAATATATATAATATAAGTACCTAGTTACATTGGGACATAAGTATGTTAAATAAGAGACAGTTCCCTCGTAGTAATGAAAACCAAAGTAAGCCAAGCTATTCAGAACAACCTACAATAAGTTTACACACATGTTTTGAAAGTCAGTTTTGCTCATGTAAAGTTACATACTAGCAAATTACATTTATCAAAACATCAGTAAGCATGATATATTTTTTTAAGCTATAAGTAGTTGCGAAACAAGCTTAAGGGTCTTTCTATGTTTCCCAAGATTCTTTAAAGAGTGTTAAGAGGTTTCTGATAGTTGACGGCAAGGACCATCGAGGTGGGACTTATGTAGTTCACCGATATGGACGTATTCAAGGACTGTTTGCTACACTGACCTACCTGAGCTCTAACTTTCCTAGTATTTTACCAATTAACTAGCTACATTACTTGATGTACTTAAGTCTATATAGGTGACCTGGTGGTCTAGGGGTAAGGTGTCGGACTTCTATTCTGGCGGCCGGGGTTCAATCCCCGGTCCCGGCACAGATTTATCTGATTACCAAACCCTTCCTTCACCTCTGACAAGACATCTTGTGAATGTGGGGAATGCCAGGCCTCCACCGTGGTTCGGATTCCACGTTAAACTGTAGGTCCTCCATTTCATCTCACAATCACCCTACCATTACACATTAGTGTAAGCGCGTATGACCCGAACGGGTAGTAAGACGTGGTGCTAATAATAATAATAATAATAATAATAATAATTAAGTCTATAATAAACCCATCAACACAACGTGTTTGACTATTTCAAACGCTTCTATCTGAAAAGCCTCACCATTTGATAGTCCATCCTGACAGATTGACATATAGATAATAGGTAGGGGGGTGGGGGGGAAGCGACACAGGGGAAAATAAATATATAGTTAAAAAGTGGTCTTGCGCTAAGAGGTTAAAACTCTAACCATTTTACAAAATATTCAGAATTTTTGAAAAACATAATGAAATGTAGTAAGGAAACAATTTCTAAATGTAATAATATAATTCAATGTGGAACAGATTTTGATGATGGCGCCTGATGTAGCGCCAAAACATGTCGAGAACCTTGGCTGGAATGTGCCAGCATTTAAGGAACAAGGAAATTAAAGGACAAATAAGAACAAAATCTGTTCCACGTTGAATTCTATCATTACATTTTAAAGTACTCCGAAAGTTTGGAACGTGTGGTGCACACGCAGCCTGCTACTAGAATACTACGTTAGATTGTCTAAGATGTCTACACTGTGAGATGATATAACCATGTGAATGTGTGTCTACAGATGCTGTACTGTGTTCTACACACGTCTGTCAGCTACCTACTGACTTCTCAACCGCTCAATATTGAGAGATTCGCAATGTTCATGCTGGCTTGTCTGCTCGTCACACTTATAGGGGAGAGTATTGGCCTGCTCCTAGGCACCCTCTGCAATCCAGTGGTATGTCACATTGATTTGACACTACACATAACTATTTGCTCCATATTATATTGAATTAATATTCAGATTGGTCACCGATCGGTTAAGCCAAAAACTGGTAATTACGCTTGAATTTTGTGTAGTGGGGAAAAAAGTTTTAATTCTGCCGGCTGTCAGGAATTTAAAGGCAAAGATCACTCTTAGTAACCTTTAAGGGTACCCGAATCTCAAAAATGTTGGGGTGAGGACCAATCTAAACATCTTGGAAAGGAGTTTAATTTTCAAATATTTTCCAAACAAGGACCTTTAAAAATAGCTCCTAGGGACACACAATTTTCCAACATTTTCCAGGCTAGAGTCTCCCGACCTCGCTTTGACTTAGGGGACGATTTTTTTTCTTTTACTCTTTCTAATACCTTCTCCCACTCACACAAATATAGTTCCGCCCCCACTGGGCTTAGCACATATGAATGTATAACTTTCCTATTCTCTACTTGTGATTGAAGTGAAATAATAACTTTCTGATCTTGATCTTAAAAAAAGTGCGAAGATAATTTATAGTAGTTCCATGGTTGTATCCTGAAATTATTTTGAAAAAAAATTATGATGAAGGAAAGGCTCTAATCTGTGGTGGCTCGTGGCGAAGTCTCCCAACAGGATTGGGATTTTTTTTTTCAACAAAGACCCATTTTGAAGTAATTTAAAGTGTCTTAAAACATAAGTAAGGTTGTAGGTGGAATGAATTGGATAAGACTCCAATAATATACTACCTAGGCTAATTAAAATTTGGTGACATGCTCAACACAACATTTATAAAACATTTTCAATCAGAATCATATGTTCCAAGTGTCTCACAACCAGAGGAAAATTCTGTTGAAAAATCGGGGGGAGGGAGGGGAAGGCAAAAAAATTTTACCATGAATTATACTGGAATTTGATTCTAGAGTTTGAGTAGGCCACCCTGATTTTTGCGTCAGTATAGTCTGATGAAAAGATCGTGCTTGAATCCCATTTGAATGTACTGAATTGTTATTCCTTATAAATGAACTACCACTCTCACTGGACTTAAATGTTGGTGCATTACCGCCAGATCACTGGTTCTCAAACTTTGTTTGGATTGTACCCTTTGGTCTTGACTAAAAGTCTAATTTACACCTACGATAAAAAAAAATATCCCCAAATGACACATCAGATGCAGTGGCAGATTTAAAATGTATGTACCTCTAAGCACAATTATAATATACGCCCTCCCCTACCCCCATTTTTTTTTTTGTCAAGAGCTTCAGGAAGCTTCGGTGGAAGTAGATGTTGGGGAGAAGGAGTGGGACAAAAGTTAGTATTCAAGAAAAGATTTCCACGGAAGATAATTAGGCATGTACAATATGAGTACCCTACAGTAGCTTGAGTTAACATTATGAAGAAGGGGAGACTGACCTCAGTTACAAAGAGATTGAAAAGTAAAGTTATTTAAAAATAAATATTATCGCTCTGACTTTAACTTGAACTGTTCCGATAATGTTAGTCAATAATTTTTAGACGTAATTATTAAAAACCAAATATTACAACAAAAATAAAAATAATTATATCCAAAATGAGCCGCCCCCTAAAGATGCCACCCCTTTCCCCGTGCCTAGTGGGCCTCTAGTGAAAATCCGCTCCTGGTCAGATGTAAGGTAATCAATTAAGAAAATTTCTGTCAGTCACCTTGAAAGTTCCCCGCCACGTTTTGCTCTATCTTCAGTTTACCTATCTTCCCTTGAGATCTTACTTATGAGAGTACGCTTATCACAGTTTGAGAACCACTACTCTAAATTAATAATAATAACATTTAGCACCGCGTCTTACTACCCGTTCGGGTTATACGCTTTAAGTACTAATTACTCTAATGGATTAGGAATTGGGAAGGTTGAATTAGAGGAAGTGAACCCGCATTTGCGTGGAGGGAGAGTGGAAAACCATTTAGGAAAAACCACCTCCAGTTCACCCGACCGAGATTCTAACCTCGATCTCCCCGTCTTCGCCAGTCGAGCTCAACACGACAAGCGCGTTAGCCAACTACGCCACCGAGGCGGGTTATACACTAAATTAAACCTTGATTATCTCTTNACATCTATACTTTATTTCTGTTTTTTTCCTTTGCAGAACGGAACTTTCCTCGGGTCTATCTACATTTGCTTCATGTTGCTGTTTAGTGGTTTCCTGATACTGTTCAACCACATGTCATACTACATGTACTGGATGTCGTATCTAAGCGCATTCCGTTACACCACCATGGGGATGATTCTCTCGATGTACGACTATGGTCGAGAGGGGCTCCCCTGCCCGGAGGACACCGCTTACTGCCACCTAAGGTCACCCAGCCTGGTCCTTAAAGAGTTCGGTGCCACGGCAGGCTATTACTGGGCCAACATGGGTGCCTTGGTGGGTCTGCTTATCTTATTCAGGGTGATCACCTTCTGCACCCTGAGGAGATGTATCAAGAGCTGCTGAGAAAGTTGTTAAACAGTGATGACAGTGACATTATAGAGGGTATTTGCCCAGCCTCGCTGCTCATTTAAGTAGGGAGAACAGTGATGACAGTGACATTATAGAGCGTATTTGCCCAGCCTCGCTGCTCATTTAAGTAAGGAGAACAGTGATGAACAGTGACATTATAGAGGGTATTTGCCCAGCCTCGCTGCTCATTTAAGTAGGGAGAACAGTGATGAACTGTGACATTATAGAGGGTATTTTCCCAGCCTCGCTGCTCATTTAAGTAAGGAGAGCAGTGATGAACAGTGACATTATAGAGGGTATTTGCCCTGCCTCGCTGCTCATTTAAGTAGGGAGAACAGTGATGAACCGTGACATTATAGAGGGTATTTGCCCAGCCTCGCTGCTCATTTAAGTAGGGAGAGCAGTGATGAACAGTGACATTATAGAGGGTATTTGCCCAGCCTCGCTGCTCATTTAAGTAAGGAGAGCAGTGATGAACAGTGACCCTAAATCAGTGATAGCGGAAGTTTGGAGAGTAGTGATGGATAGTGATATTACAAGTTAAGTGGACCAACATGACTTGACGGAATTTATAGGAGAGAATAATTATCTTTTAAGATCACTGACTCTTTATTAGATAAAATGAAACAAATACTTGAATAAAAATGTCTGTGAGTTTTGAACTTTGCCAAACTTAAATACAATATGAGTGCATAATTTTATATAGCACGTCTCTATTTGTTTTCGACTGATTATGGATGTTATAGATTTAGGACTATATAATGTATCAATCGAGCTAGTTCATGGGTAAGAGGGGTCTGATATAATGCCTGCCCCTTCCCATAACCGCTCTAAACATGAATATATTTGCGTACTCCTATGAGTATGTTTCTACTGAACGCATTATCTCACTGTGAACTAATTAAATGATTATTACGAACATGTAGTTCAGTGGAATTACTATAAACATTGTAAAGTATTTAAAAACCCTAATGGTGTTATATACCAGAGTGTAATGATTATTATTTTGATAAAATAATACATTGTGTTAAATGTTCACAACGCTGTACATGTTTAGTGGGTGGTTAATATGTTAAAACTATTTTTTTTATGTTTTGACTAATACTTTTAATTGGTTGGTAACGCCCATCATCTGTATATAGTCATAGTCATAATCAACGGTGCACTTAGGAGGTAAAGGGGTGAATCTGGGCAATCACTTCTTCCCCCTGAATCCCAAGCCCCCTGTTCACCCCCCACACACACATACATACACATACACACAAACACACACACACACACACACACTCAAGACTGCAAGTAATTTTAGTACAAGACAAACTGGATAAAATATACCTATGATATGGGCTACCAAAGATGGATCGAATACACTGTATTCTTAATTTCTAAGACAAAAACTATGACATAATATTCAAAATATAGACCATTAAATGCATAAATATCACCCCTAAAATTCTCAATTTTGTAAAAAAAAATCTAAAAATACGAAACTTCTCCAAATAAATTTCTGGGTGTGACCACTAGTTAGAATTCTTAAGAATACTTTAAATACATGTTAATACATACATAATTTTGCTCTTATTTTAAAAAAAATTAAAGATATGAATTGTTAATAAAGTGTTTGTTTTTTGTAATCCTACAGATATTTATTTAAAAACATAACTACTATGTTAAGTTGTCAGAGAGGAGGCTGAAAAGCTAAAGGTTTTTATAATAATGTCAGTTGATAGACATAAATAATGAACTTACGTGCCTATTTTATAAGAATAATTGGTGACCTGGTGGTCTAGGGGTAAGGTGTCAGACTTCTATGCTGGCGGCCGGGGTTCAATCCTCGGTCCCGGCAAAGATTTATCTGATTACCAAGCCCTTCCTTCACCTCTGACAAGACATCTTGTGAATGTGAGGATTGCCAGGCCCCCACCGTGGTTCGGATTCCACGTTAAACTGTAGGTCCTCCATTTCATCTCACAATCACCCTACCATTACACATTAGCGTAAGTGCGTATAACCCGAACGGGTAGTAAGACGCGGTGCTAATAATAATAATAATAATAATATAAGAATACGTCACCTTTGTGCATTGGATTATACCCATATTTTTTCCTCCTTCCGTAGGGTGGAATTTCTCCATTCTATTTTCACTTGTAAGTTGTTGTTTTATGTGTATATATATATATATTGATTATGTTTCATTATAAAATTATTATTATTATTATTATTATCTGGGACAGAGTCAAACTCAGCCTTGAGATAACAAATTAGGGGCTACTTGAATAAATAAATAGTGGTTCTGGTCTGGGGGATGGGTCTTGTTGTGCTGACCACATGACACCCTCTATCCGCAAATGTTGGTCCTAGCATTGCTAATGACAGCGGCTGCTCGGGTGGTATATCTCGCTTGCTGGCTTACGTCATGGAGTTGTTGTTTTTCTCTGTATTACAACATTATCCTTCGCTAAACCTATACACGTGGAGTATAGATACATAAACACATACACTATGTAATAATTTTATTGAGAACATGTTTTTAAAAAAATACATCCATTTTTTTCTGTTAATGTCAAAAAAAATTATAAATATATTATTATTGTATTGGTATTGATATTATTTTACAAAAAGTGACAGATGAACATCACGTAACTCTACATATGAATATATAGAAGTAGTTTTAGTAAATTTTAACCTTATTCCCAGGCTTGCCACGAGGGGGAAATATTGGTACCGTGGTACCAGACCAGGGACTTACAAGGGTCCAGGCCTGAGATCTATATTCACAAGTTTTAAAAAATATAGAGGAAGAAAAAATACAAAATAGAATTTGAATGACAAACAATAAAATGCCTACCCATTCTAGGGGAGAGTTTGTGCACACTGCCCAGCCCACCAGATGGGGGGTTTACTACGAATAAACTTGCTGGCATTGATTCCGTCGAGTCTTGTCCTTCGTTTACAAGTAGTTTGGAAACTTCATGGAGTCTATTATTTTTGTACTGAGTCTAAACTTGGCAGACAAAGAGTGTTTGGCAGTAAATTAAGTTCAACTTAAAAATTACGTATTAATTTTTGTACATTGCTTTTCTTTGTAAAAGTGACAACAAAGTTTAAAAAAAAGTATAAGCCAAAATCAAACATTGGTTTGGAAGCGAGGGGAGCTGTGGGGGAGGATCATCTCTCTGTAAATAACTTGTTTAACCCCCGACTTGAATAAACTCCCCCTCCCCTAGAATAAGCTTTCCCGCCTTTGGATGTATCTCACTCCCCTCTAATATTGAATATGAAGCTGAAAGATGGCTTTGTATCAAACTTCAAATAACTTCTCTTCGGGAAGCATACAATTTTCACAAATATTTTGAGAGAAGACCACTCTAACTAGAATATAGATATATTCAATCCTCAACATTTCCAGAGGAAGATTATTCAAAATAGCTTCCTAGAGCACCCAATTTTCTTAAATTTGGTGAAAGAGTTCCACTAAAAATATATATTTAGAGACATTTAATTTTCAAAGCTTCTCCAGGCGAGGACATTCCAAATAACTTTTATAGAGCTATTCAATTTTAAAATATTTTCGGGAGGGGAGAGCACTTAAACGGGGTTCTATAATAGGCATCTAGTTCTAGATGTAGACCACTCAAAATAACTTCTGGGCTATATAATATATTTTTTTAATCTGGAGGATGGCCACTTCAATTAGCTTCTAGAAGAATCCAGTTTTAAAACATTTTTCTGGAGAGGACCATTCATATATGGTTTCTAGAGGTATTCAATTTAAAAAAAAAATCCAAGATGGATACTTCAAATAGGCTGTAGGAGCATCCAGGTTTCAAAATTTATCTGGAGGAGAATAACTCTAAAAATCTTCTAAAGCAGTCTATTTATCAAAAGAACTCTAATAAAAACCACTCTAAATAGATTCTAAAGCAGTCTAATTTTCAAAATAATTCTACTAAGAGCCCCTCTAAATATATTTTATGGATATTCAAGGCGGGTTCCCACAGGGTCCTCTGTTCGACTCACGACCACATCAGTCGTGTGCATGGCCTTGTGGTAGCTAGTAGTCAAGAAACCACCAGTCGTGAACAGTCATCTGAGGTAAATAATATCCAATAGCGTTCGTTGTTACAAAGGGGAACAGCGGCTGGCAAAACATACTGTGGAAACGTCCAGAGTCGTGGGTTTGTCAATCCTGTGTAAACCCACCTTTGGAGAAAGACCGTTCCAAAAAATACCGTGGAAAAGTCCAGAGTCATGGGTTTGTCAACCCTGTGTGAACCCACCTTTGGAGAAAGACCGTTCCAAAATATACCGTGGAAACGTCCAGAGTCATGGGTTTGTCAACCCTGTGGGAACCCACCTTTGGAGAGAGACCGTTCCCAAAATTTAAAAGAAGTCTTTTTTTTTAAAACAGACAAGGGCTACTGTAAAACACTTTTTTTTCTTCAATAGACAAATAGGTTTCACAGCCATTTAAGTTAAATATCCAAGTTTGCCCCTGGTACTGGACCTTACCTTAACGTATTGTTGTCCAGGAAGCTACTAGACGTGGAATGCCTTGTCCAAAAATTCACCCAAAAGGTCTAAACTAAGCAGTTCGAACATCAGCTTGTGAACAAAGCTTGCTTGCACATTGACTAGGGCGTACTCTGGTTGTAAATGTATTAAAAGGGTGAGAGAATGCGTTTTGTTTCTACAGGATGATTCGCTCTGGACCGAACATATGTATTTTGGTAGGTGCGGTTTTTTTAAACTTTATCAGAATGTAAAGTTTTAAGATTATATTCACATTCATAAAGGTCCTAATAGAGTAGGTTATTTGGGTGTTCTTCAACCTTTATCTGGTGCTATTAAATTGTTAAGTAGCTTAGTCCTGTGTGAACAATGATCCAACAACACGGCTTTAAGTAATGGGTGGCTCCCAAAGTGTATATAGGGCCAGTTTCCTATGCGAGAACGGCCCATTCCATTCGGGTTTAGGTAGGCGTCGTCATGTACTTAGTGTAGCGCCGCACTTGAGGCGTACTAAATTTGACTATGAAACTGGCCCATTGTCTTATTTGGAAAAAAAACACCTTTATTAATCGCTTATGAAAAATGCACCAGCCATTAAATAACTTAATACAATATTTACTTTCTAATATATTTTAAAGTTACAATAAAACGTCCATTTAAACATTTCAAATTAAACATCTATCAATAATTCTACTCTTTTTAAAAACGACAAGATATCAAACCTTTTGTGACTTAAAGATTAATTATCGAAACACTTTATTTTTAATTATAAAATAGTAGAGTACTTGAGCTTCTTCCAAATCCAAATAATTTACTTTAACAACCTATTTTTAATCAAATTTACTATAGATAATAAGATATAAACAATTGCATGCCTCACTTTGAGAGAGAAAATCTGATAAAGGTATTCTATTGAATTTTTCAATGCCAATATTTAATAATGGGGGGTGGGTGTTTGGGGGTGGCAGGGGGGAGATCCAGTATCTGAAATAAATATATTTTATATTTTTAAAGTGTAACATGTTAATTTTAATCTAAATATGTATATATCTTGCCAGTTGTCTTTGTTCGAGTAGATTTTATAAGTTTTGTGTCGAGCTGTAAATCAAACATTCCTCATTTTCACTTGTTTACGGCCGTTCGATTCGGCCTTATTATTGAATGGTACTTCCTTATGGTGAAAAGTGTGGGTGGGTAAGGGTTGGTTGGGGTGTATATTTTGTAAAGATGGGCGAAATTCTGTTTTATTAAATTTTTACAAAATCCTCTGTAAATACTGTATTTGTAAGATAGATACATATATAATTTTAACGAATCACTCACTTGCTCATCTCAAAATGATGTTTTGTTTAATTTCTACAAACACACAAAATATAGTCTGATTAAAAGACTAGAAACATTTTTAAAATACCAATGTACAAAAATAAAGTTTTTGTTTGTACTAAAGATAATGCTTTATTTGAAATTTCCCTAGTTCCTACAGCGGTGATCATATAGTCTAGTATGCTAGATCCCCATGCCACAAGGGAGGCTGGTGTCTGAATCCCGGTTGACTGCACTGAGAGATGGTTTTCCTCAATGTGATTTCCTCATTCTAATGTGGGTGCACATCCACTATTTGAATTAACCTCCTCATCGCCAACATATAAATTAAACGTTAAACGCAACACAAAACGACAACAATAGATTAAACTTCTTGTATTTTAAATATTTTTCCCCCTTGATTTAAACTACCATCTTCTGAGTAAGGATTTTTTTTAAATCCACCACGCCGGACTACATGTGAACACCAGTTTTTATTCGTACTGTGTATCAAAGATTTCATCAAGGGCACCCATGTGGGTTTTCAAATGGGCGAAAAGGAGTCCCAAATTCCGGGCGAGTGTGTGTGTGCGTGCGTGTGTGTGTGTGTGTGTGTGTGTCCCTCTTTGATAGTAATTTCAGAGAATTTGATTATCTTGATTAAAAAAATAGTTTTTGAAAAAAAATAACAAAAAATGAAATTTAGTTCTAGCTGAACCTATTGAAAAGAAACATTATATTTTAAAAAAGTTTAATGAACACAACAAAATGAAAAGAAAGTTGTTAAATAGGGAATGTGAGGAGATCTACATTTTATCATTTATTAATCTCTGTTAAATTGGATATTGATCATTCAAAGTTATTAATAGTAAATTGCAGCCAAATACCCAAAATATACAACGAAAAAATTATAAAAATTAACAAGTAAACATAAACATAAGGGGACGCTCATTTCTGGTGTCTTCTGCGGACAGATGGTAGGAATTGTCTGATTATACAGAACATGTATTTTGTGTGAACAGTTCAGTTATTCGTGTTATTTGCAATGATATACGCACGGAAAATGTAAAAGTACCATAATAAACCACAGCAATGACAGAAACTACAACTACTGTGTTGTCACTAAAAAATGAAATTAGTAAAACGATGAAAGATATATTAAAAGCTCCCGAAAACAAAACAAGTAGAATTAATCACTAAAAGCAAGTGAATAACTCATGAATAGTTCAATGGCTAGAATATTGTCATACTAAACTAGGGATCCTGGGTTCAATTCCCGTGCTCAGATGTAGTTTTTTAGTTTAAAGAGTATAATATTTAGATCTATAATCAACAAATATAATATTATTATTGTTATTATTATTGTTATTATTATTATTAGCACCACGTCTTACTACCCGTTCGGGCTATACGCAATTACGCTAATGTGTAATGGTAGGGTGATTGTGAGATGAAATGGAGGACCTACAGTTTAACGTGGAATCCGAACCACGGTGGAGGCCTGGCATTCCCCACATTCACAAGATGTCTTGTCAGAGGTGTAGGAAGGGTTTGGTAATCAGATCAATCTGTACCGGGACCGAGGATTGAACCCCGGCCGCCAGCACAGAAGTCCGACACCTTACCCCTAGACCGCCAGGTCACCAACAACATATATAGTAGCCTTACTATTTAATCCATAATAAATTATCAGCGTGTCAGATTTTTTTTTTCCCTGAAATAACTTAAAATGTTCCGAGTTTAAAATAAAGGTTGAAGTTCTTTTTTTATGCCCGGGTAACATCTCGTTCTAACCATCAGTAATTTGGGTAAATCAATATTCTAATTTCGTGGGAAAGCTTTTGACCTTGTCTGATGTATTTAATATAATTAGTTAGTGCGATTAAGTAATAAATGCGGACGATGCACGGCCGCCACTTGTTCCAACTTTATTCGTGTTCTCGTTGAACAGCGACATGTGGGGCTCTGGGCTGTGGCCGCACCAAACACGTAATTTGGCGCCGCGACACACAGTTTGGGGAACACTGCTCTAGACTAGAGGTTGACTCACTACCCCCTTTCAATTCTAAAGAGATTCCTCAATATGTTTACGTATTTGTTATAACCAAACTGATATATTTATTGAAGCCTTGAGCGTGTTTGAATCAATTTTATTTCACGTAATTTTCAACTCAATTTTAATTATTGTATTTAGTTATTTATTTCTTTGCTAACATTTCACCCAGTTCACCTATTTTTCTAAATAAAATAAAAAATTCCTACTTTCAACAGAAGTAAAGTCAAATAATTACCCAACAATTTATTGAGTTTCTAGAGGTCGTCCACCTTATAAATAGTTCTACACCCCTTTCCAGCGAGCAAGGTCAATGGCCCGAGCTTTCTCTAGCGGGAAACCAGTTCCTTGCATACTTTAGCGCCTAGCCGTTAGCCTACCTTTCGTACATAGTTGATTCACATGTTATTCTTATATTTATCTCACGGCGCTCTGTCAAGTTATATATTTATATCCATTTCTGTTTCCAGCCTGTAGTCTGGGTCAGTTTTTTTTATTCAATCCATATATTTTCCGCTACAGGCTGGCTAGGCCTGGCATAGCTTCATATGCTTTATAATCTAACTTAAGACTAAGTACAGGCACAACATCCAGTCCCTGGCCACTAATTTATCATTTAAAAAAATTATAAACCTACATTTCACCAAGAATAAATTTTTGTCCATGCCATGAATCGAACCCGGGACCCTTATCTCAGTAAACAAACACGCTACTGACTGAGCTATGGTGTTTAATGGTCTTTCTAGTAGGTGTAATTAATTAAGAGGTTATTCTGTCAAATCAATTATTTATGTTGTTTTTTTATACAATCTGTATTTTAAAGACATATTTTTTAGTTGTATTAATTTAAAATGACTTTCAATTTCAACCGTAATGTATATATTGTTGGAAATTCATCTTTATCATACGCTTTATTTATCAGGTGATAAGTATGCATTGCCATTAAAGGCTAGAAATATAATACTTACCTGGAGAGGAGTTGGGAATACAAACGTAATAAATCGTATGTGGAACGCAATCCTCCAGTACATCCAGCCTAGATGTGAACCCTGATCTCTGTCAGTCATTGGTAGTCCAGTCTAATACGAGTATGATGGTCTAGACCACATGGCCCCCTGGCGTGTACTACATCATTACCTCCTCTTTCAAACAATACACTCAGTGTCGCTATTATCCAGCCTTACATTTTATCCAGCCCGGATCTCGATATTAACAAGTGCATTTTAAAACCGGTACATATCCACTATAAAACATTTTCTTAATTTATAATGTAATACATTTTATGTTCTATTTTCACTTGTTCTTGCTTTGTAGCCTAATGTTCCATTTCCAAAATAAAATACTGGATAGGCCTAGTAAAGATTTTAAAAATTTCTTTGACATTTAATTTTTACAGTCCCCCTACGATTACTGTATTCCTATTGTACATCACAATCAGAAAATTGGCAGATTCTATTATTATTATTATTATCAGCACCGCGTCTTACTACCCGTTCGGGTTATACGCACTCACGCTAATGTGTAATGGTAGGGTGATTGTGAGATGAAATGGAGGACCTACAGTTTAACGTGGACTCCGAACCACGGTGTAGGCCTGGCATTCCCCACATTCCCAAGATGTCTTGTCAGAGGTGAAGGAAGGGTTTGGTAATCAGATAAATCTGTGCCGGGACCAAGGATTGAACCCCGGCCGCCAGCATAGAAGTCTGACACCTTACCACTAGACCGCCAGGTCACCAACACTAATTAAATAAATAAAATACAAAGTTACATCAGCTTTGTTTATATTTGATCACAGATACATTACATTATTATTTAAAACAAAATAACAGTAAATAATATTGTATTTACAACACTAAAATAAATAATTATTTTTTTAAATTTTACCACAAAGATTAACAAATGATTATCACACTACCATAAATATTATGGTGGCATCTTCCGATAAAACTGAAAGACCCATTACGGTTTGAAATATATTTGTCGAGAAGACTGATTTGTTAGATATCTATCTTTGTTATTGAAAAATTGAGAAACATAGTAATAATTTACAAGTATCATCATCATCATCAACATGACGGTAAAATACAAAGATGGAGGCATTTTACCAAACTGATCCAGGCACAGGCTGGAAACAATGATTGATGATAATAAAATGATGAAAAGTAAACTACAAAAAGGAAATATTGATTGGCGCCAAGAAACAATTTTTCTTAGAGGTTATAATTATAGCCAAACGCAGCAGCTAGCACACGTATTTAATTTCCAATATTTAATTGCTATATTGTATGATATTTTATTATTTTATTTAAAACTTATTGAAACATGAATGGGTCAAATTTGAAAGAAAAAAAATTCAAGATGATTAATAAAATATATTGCGGTGTCCACCAATTTAAATTTAAATTGTTTGATGTAGGCTATCCTAAGTTTATATAAAAAGTGAGGACTGGAAGATTTATAGCTATATATAAAACTCGACTTAATAAAATATAACCTAATTCATAATTGAGCCAGTAGTGACAGTTCAAACATGTTTTCATATTTTTATATAATTATCCTTCAAGGACAAAAAATTAGGTTGGACCATAGTTTGGTTCTGAATAATAAATTAGATGCCATGTTTTAACTCTATTATTTAATGTTCTTCAGTGTAATAACCGTGACTACCACCCCCATGGCCACCCCCACCGCCTCCGTGTCCACCACCACCACCTCCTCCGTGTCCACCACCACCACCTCCGTGTCCTCCGCCACCACCACCTCCGTGTCCGCCGCCACCACCCCCGTGTCCACCCCCATGACCGCCTCCATGACCGCCCCCGGAGTGATCGTTCCCGCCGCTGTTGTGCACGTCCGCGTGGAAGCCGCTCTTGTCGACGTAGTACTTGACTGTCCGGATGTTGCCGCCCGGCTCTTTGAGAGAGTACACCCCGTGCACCGTCTTACCGTCGTGCTTCTCCTCCTGGCCGTGGAAGTCTCCGTGCTTGTGGTCGGCCACCTCGTAGCCGAAACTGTACTTGGGGTCAGCCTGGGGGACACACACGTCACATTCATTAGAGCAGTCCTTGGGACTCGGCCTCTTGGATGGAGACTAACTCACTACCAGCAGTCCTTGGGACTATATTGACTCCACCTCTTGGGTGGAGACTAACTCACTACCAGCAGTCCTTGGGACTCGGCCTCTTGAATAAAGAGTAGCCCTCACAGTTTGAAGGGAAATATCCTCACACACACATCCTTTCAGCAGTTCCAAAACTTCAAACACACTCAAACAATCCTCTATTGTCTTAAAACCTATTGTTGGCCGGTTAGAATGACTCAATTTGTTCGATGAAGACTGGATCTACTTCTCTGACCATTTACTTTGATCTCAGAACTGTGACATATCGCGGGAAACGTCTTTGAAAACTAGATGATTCCATCTTTTAAAAAAATATTATAAAACATTGATAAATTTGGGATTTTTTTTAGAAAAAGTTTAACCCGCTTCGTTGGTCCAATGGCGTCGTCACTTTCGCAATAGACTGGATTGCCGATAGTAAGGGGATTGGGTTTTGAATCCCGGTACGGTGTTTCGAGGAGGATTATTTCATAAATGGTTCTTTACGAAAATGCGAGTACACTTCTTATAAACGCAACCTTCCTCATCCTTATAATATTAGCGTAATTAGTATATATATGCGTGTAACCAAAACTGGTAATAAGACGTGATGTGAAAGAAAAATAAGAAAAATAATTTACCCACGTGAAAGAATTATCTATTATTATTTATAATAAATTATAATAATTATTATTATTCCACTAGGTAGATGTTATATTTTTAGTTAGAAACTTATTTGAAACTCAGTAATAATTTAAACAGAGGATTAACCTACCAATTTATGCACGAATGAATGGGTTCAAACCCAATGTAATCATGATAAACTAATCAACTTTTCGGGAATCAAACCCGGCTTCTTTTGAGCAACTACCAGCTTTTAGGGGGCATGTAGTATACATTTCAAGCTACTTTAAAATAGGTTCCTGCTGACAAAGAGGTCTGTATTCGAATATCAGCTGGGTGTGCTGAGGACGGATTTTTCTTCAATGGCTTCCCTCTTTCCTTCTACGCAAATGCGGGTGCATTTCCTCTAAATATAGCCTTACTCATTCCTGCCACAATATCGTAATTAGTATAAACGCGTACAACCCGAACGCTAAGTGAGAAAACTTGCGAATTAAACTTACCACATAATCAACATGACCACCGCCTCCACCACCTCCACCGTGACCTCCATCACCACCCCCATGTCCGCCGCCTCCATGACCTCCGTGTCCTCCCCCACCACCTCCGTGTCCACCGCCTCCGTGTCCACCCCCACCGCCCCCATGGCCTGCAGGGACAATCACTTCCCTGTGCGGACCCGCGACCGGTCCACTGAAGTGCCAGCGGGAGAAGGCA
>CABEEJ010004942.1:38491-56618 GCA_901482245.1 Timema douglasi
GGAGGGGGTTAGGTCACACCTTCCAGTATACGAAGTCGAGATTCAAACCTTGATATCAGCAACAATCCAGTCTACTATGATAATAAAATGAATCATTGCCTAATGGCTTGGGAATGTATAATAAGACAGTGTAGAAACGCCGCATGATAATGTAAAGTAAGTGAAAGTGAAGGAAGGCAACCCGAGTACAGCATATTTAGGTTAGGCCTTGCTTGATAGGAACAAACAGTTTCTCTCTTCACTTCTTTAACTTTTCACACTTCCACATACATAAAACATGTATGTTATTCATGTATGAAGAGAGAAGTGTGTTTGTCCCTGTCTAGATCTAACCTAACTATCCATTCAGGTTGGCTTCTTTAACCAATTTACATTAAAATCCAATCTATTCCGACATGATGCCTTATAGCAGGCATACCCAGCTCGTGGGCTGCTTGCGGCCCCCAATTGTGTCCTGTGCGACCCGTCAGCTCGAACTGAAATACTTCAAATTGCAAACATAAACAAACCATGATCTTGGAGCTGATATAAATGCGCCTTAATTTCTATAGAGTTTCCAGAATAATAAGTATAATGTTACTTGTGTAATGTACTGTTATGTATGTTTGTATTTGTTGAATTTAAAAATTAATGATTACTCATTCTGTGTTTTTATTATATTTGGGCACTAGGCCCTATACATTTTATGTATGCCCCCCCCCCACCCAATTCTCCAAGAACTTTCGCGACCTTTAGCCAGGGAGAGGTAGACATGCCCACCTTAAAACATGAAACCTCCAGTTGTGGGTAATTAATCACAAACAACATTAATGTTCCCTTAAGGTTATTTATTACCATAGATACATTTGAAATAGTTAGCATAGAGTACACTTAATAGATACTTACTACTTTTTTCCATTTCATCATCCATAGTTTTTCTTTTTTCTTTTTCAGATCCTGGGATTTTATTTGGGTTTTCTTTCTTGATGGGTCCATTTGTTTTAATCCATTTCAAAGCATTCAACTGTAAAATGCAAATATATATTGCATAAAAGTTTTAATATGATAGTGATAGAATTCTGGTTGTGTAATCCTATATTGTATAAACTCGATTGATTTATAGATTTGGATCAAAATCCATTATTTTACGAATCTGAATATTTCTTTCCCATACAAATACTGAACCTCATATCCAAATCTTGGAAAAAACTGTGAAAATCAGATAAACTAGAAAATAGTAACTAAATGTTATTCTTTTTTGCTAAAATACATTACCTATAACATTCATACATTCATTTAAGTGTTAAATTACAGGTCTGGGGTCAGGTTGTTTAGTCTATGATTATGTTAGGGTTGAACCACCAATAAACAGTATTAAAGATCTAAATTTACATCCATTACCATTTCCAACTTATGGCCTGGGTCAGTTTTTTATTCACGTCATATATTTTCCACTATCGGCTGGCTAGGCCTTTCGTAGATTCATATGCCTTATAATCTAACTTAAGACTAGGACCGACACAACATCCAGTCACCCCTCGTTAATTTACCAATGTGAAGGAGTAAACCCATACTCTCATCAATGATAAATTTTTGGCCATGACAGGAATTGAACACGAGACCCATAGCTTAGTAGACAGAGATGCTACTGACTGAGCTAAGGAGTTGGACCATTAAAGTTCTAAATCTATCTTAAATTTGATTTTTTATTTAGTACCACGGGTTATATGCTTAAGTAATAATTAAGCTAATGGGCTAGGATTTGGCAAGGTTGAATATTGAGGAAGTGAACAGCATTTGCGTAGAGGGAGAGTGAAAAAAATATTTAGGAAAAACCACCCCAAGTTCACCCGAGCGAAATTTGAACCTCAATCTCCCCGCCCTCGGCAGTCTAGCTCAACACAAAACTAGCAGGTTAGATAACTACGCCACCGAGGCGGGTGATAGTTTATTGAATCTCGAATATCATTATGGGTATGAGGGATTTGAGGATTCAAGGATCCCATCCCTAGTTTATTGGACACGTTCACGTCGCTCTGCCCTGTGAAGTGGCTCTTTGTTGAGGCTCAGAACTCACCTTAGCTCTGTTGACATCCTTGGCGCGTGGTGGCAGCAAGTCTACATTTCCGGAGCTTCCTAAGCCTCGTCCCAACTGAGGTACAGCCAACCCGAGCATAGTAGTGGCAGCTGTCTTGTGACACCCTGAAGGTTCAGCACCCAGCGCCAACTTTTCACTAACGATAGTCAGCTTTCTGAAATAATATAACAAGCCTTTGTAGGGTATATATTTTAGTTATTCATAATCTATATGATATCGAATAATTCATCACATATGGTAGTTTTTTTAGCACAGCGCCTTACTAAATTTTTGGGTTATTTGCCTATTACTAACTAAGCTAATGTGTTAGGGATGTGCAAGGTTAAATTTAGGCAAAATGTACCCTCATTTGCATGGAGGTATAATTGAAAACATTTAAGGAAAATCACCCATAGTACACCTGATCAAAATCAAACCCCGATCTCCCTATTAATAGCAATCTAGTATATTGCAAGAGTGATACCTTTGAGAACAGATACTCATTTATCATAATGCAAACATTAACAGCATAGTTTAATCAAGTGGTGTATCAATAAATTAATGGTGTGCCGTGCCAAGTCCAAATTTTCAATTAAAAGTGAATTCTTATTGAATTAATGAAATATTCTCGAAGCTGACTCAAAGTTATTCTAATCTGATAAATCCAGTTATCGTTCATTATAAAATGTTATTCAACTTCTTCAGAGTTTTCAACATTAATTATTAGTATTAGTAGTAACACCTGCCGAGGCACTACCGGAGGAAAGAACAAGTTAGCTAAGCAATCACCTTCCCAGCCAATCCCAAACCCCACTCCTTCCGCTGTAAACTATATGTCCTATGACAACTCCCCCCTCCCCTAATTGGTTCCCTGTGTCCCCGACCGGAGTACGCCCGCGACACGCGACCCCATGAACGATCACAGGTGCCGGCACCTTTCGAATGGGAGGAAGAATGGTGAAATGACAGAGGGAGATAGAAGCATTTTACTAAACAGACCCAGCCATAGGCTGGAAACAGTTCATGATGATGATGATGATGATGAACTAGCTACAGCATCTATTAAGAGGAGATTTTAACATGATAGCGGTTTCTAGTGAACAGACACACAGCTGACAATTTCATTGGAATTTTATTCAAGGTTCTATCTTGAGCATGAGATGTATTTTTAATGACGCTACATAGAACTTGTAAGCCAAGTTTAAACCTTAAATATATCTGAGAAATATAAGAAATTTACTTTCTCAACAAAAAAAATAATTCCGTAATAAAAACCTGTTTAGCTTTAGTTAACCGTTAGAACAAACAAACATATGTGTCGAAATTAGAGATGGGATGAATCCACTATTTTACGATTTCAAATCTCTAATACATATAAATATTAATTTCATCTTTGCATCTCAAATCTTGAATTCTTATATAAATCTTGGGAAAATAATGAACATTAGATTAGAGAAATAAAAATATTATGGAAAAATATCAAATTAAAATAGTAACTAAATGTTACCAGGTTTTGCTAAAATGCATTCATTATAATATTAATACATTCATTTAAGTGTTAAATCAATGGTATGGGGTCTGGTTGTTATGTTTGTCCTACAATTATGTTGGGGTTGAACCACCAATAAGCAGTATTAGAGTTCTAAAATAAATTCAAAATTATCATAGAAAACTTTTTTTTTATTTTTGTTGAATCTCAAATTCTGATATATTTTCCCGAATCCTCAAAACTTGAAAATCCTAAAGATTTGTGGGATTCAAGGATCCTATTCTTATCAAAAATACATCATGTCTAAGTATCATTCGACTTTCAGCATTTTTTTTTTAATGTTACAGACCCCTTTGGAATAAATGCACCCGTTAAGTCGAGATGAGCCCACTGTAGTATTAAAGTGCTATTGAATTTAGACTTACAAACTTCTCAATTGTTTTGAAGGTGCAATACTTACGTTAAATTAGTTTGAATTGTAGGCCTTTCCAGATTAATTCCAACATTCAGTTTATCAGGCGCCTGTGCACAAGATGGACTCTGTTCCGGGATTACCATAGTAGCTCTTAATTTCCGTAACCTATCTGCGTCTTTTTGGGCTTGATTCACGCTCAGTTCCACTCTCCCAGTGTGTGCCTTGATCGTTACGGGTTTATTCTCTGCCCTTACGGGAGAGTTCACTTTGGCTCCTTTCGGGAAGAAATCGGATAGCTTCCTCAGTCTAGAATCATCTTTCGCGGTTAGTTTTTGATTCTTCTTGGCAGGAACAGCGGAATAGCTTTGACCAGCATAAAAAACCTGGAAAAAATGTACACAGTAATGAACAGTTTGCCCCAATAAATTACAACTTAATCAGCTAATTCTGAATACTAACTTAGTCTATGGCATTAGGAACCGGAAAGTTCATTGCCGCACTTACCAAGTACGCCACCTATCTCTTATCTTGAGCTAGCTCTATTCGATCCACCTCCTTACACCCTATCCCTATTTTAAGCTAGTTTTATCCAGTCCACCTCATTACATTCTATCACTATCTTTACCTAGTTCTATTCAGTCCACCTCATTACATTCTATCACTATCTTTACCTAGTTATATCCAGTCCACCTCATTACAATATATCACTGTCTTTACCTAGTTCTATCCAGTCCACCTCATTACATTCTATCCTTATCTTGAGATAGTTCTATCAAGTCCACCTCATTACATTCTATCCTTATCTTGAGATAGTTCTATCCAGTCAACATCATTACACCCTATCTCTATCTGGAGATAGTTCTAGTATTTTAATATTTTTTTGGATCAAATATTTCCCCAAGAGCTTTGTTTTTGAACATCCTAAGGAACCGAACCATGGCGGAGGTCTGGTATTCGACACATTCACAAGATGTGATTACTACACGTCTTGTCAGATGTGAAGGAAGGAACACCCTAAAGTTCTTCTTGTCAAGTAATGTAAGAGACCGTGTATCACAACCATAAAAATAAACAGGCGAAACTATTGACTGATGAATGAACGAGAAAAATATTTCCTGGATTCTTCGCATGGCCAACTCCTTGGTAAATGAGCCAATCACACTATAAGAGACCTAGCTCATGCTTATATCGGATAGAATGGAGCTTGGGTCAAGGGATTGGGTGATAGCAATAAGTTTGCTTCAAGGGGCAGCCATTACCTTTTTGTTCAGCGGCATCAGTGGGAAGAATGAACAGTATTCTTCTTATTTAAAAAAAAGCCATTTTGTCTTTGTTATTTTAATTTATTTTCATCCCTTTTTCCTATGCCATCTTCTATACATAACAAAACATACCTCAAACTCAAAATGAAAAGAGGTTTTTCAAATAGTTAATAATAAAATAGTATTTGCGAGAATTTGAATATGAGTTTGCTATTTTAAACATTAGTTGTTTGTTTTTTAACTACACACATGAGTTAAATATTGGCTTTATCCAAGATATAAGGATGAGGATTTTTTTTGTTGTTGTTGAGAAAATGCACTTTGCGTTAGTGTGAAAAAATGATTGAAAACCCAAAAAGTGACCAAAAGTGAATTTTCAAAATGCAACACCAATTTAATAAAAGAAGAAAAACCCATATCTTAATCACGTCAAACATAAGAAGAAAACCCATATCTTAATCATGTCAAACATAGCATAGCTCAGGGGTGGACAACATATTTTTCAATATAGCCACAAGTGTGGCGAATGAGAAGTGAGATTCGCCACATCATCTAAGATTTATAAATTTAGGTTGTTCAATCGAACATTCAAAACACATACATTGTTTGTACACATTTATTAAAAACATGTACGCGTTGACTACTCAGAACTACAACTACCTTAAGACACAAATTTTTCAAACTGAAAGTGTAAGACAATTAAATGCTAGATTCGACAGTACTTTTGTCTGAAAACAAAAATGAAACGAAGTGTTGGGAAAGAGATTGAAAGGGGGAGAGGGGGTAGTATTTGATGGCATTCAATATTGTGCAATGACTCATTCAAAAAGCAGAATGCTTCCAAAGATATGGAGGAAAATGACAAGTTAAAACCAGTGCATGACATCAGGAAAAAGGTTTATTTTAACGTGAAAGCTGGTAAATTCAAATTCACACTTGTGGTGATTAGCGACAGGGTTGCCCACACCAGGTGTAGCTTAAGAGATAGGTTCATAGTAGAGTCTGTTAAGGAAAGTTTGATACTTTTCAGTGTGAACAAAGAGTGCAATCACAATTTAATGTCCCTTTAACAAAAATATAAAATAGTTACTGTAAAATATAACTATGTAAATTATAATATATTTTCAAACGTAAAACTTTTATGCTATTATTTTAATTTCAATTTGGGTTCAGGAATATTTCATATAATTTGGTTGGGCTCTGAATTAAAATGGCGGATTATGCACACCCATATTGGGCTGAAATAGTAGACTTTGCGCACCAGGCATTAACTGCGAAGAAGAACCAGATCAGTGTTACCAACCACCCAGTCAAACCTACCTCATGTTTACCTAGAACCTTGTTGCGGAGTTGGTTCAGGCCTCGACCAGAGCATGGGGACTGAAACTCCGACCTACGGGAACAGTTCTTATAGGCTTGCTGCAGATGGTAGATGCAATATTCGCACTGACTAACATTCACAAATGAGCAGCAGTTTTCACCATTCTTCTTTCTGAAACATTGTATGTGTGTTTGTTATCTATGAGCTTTGTACACTTAATTTGAATTAAGTTTAAGAGACAAAGAAGTCGTAAGTGAATTTTAACAGTGTGTAGGCAAAAGGGCTCGCCACAGGACCCCATATTCCAAGGTTCAAGCCCAATGTTGGCAGATTTTTCTTGACCGATATAAATCTATAGCACAGCTTCTTTTGGAAGGGAAGTAAAGCCATCTGTTCCATGTTGATTGTGGTTTGTAAAGGAACCCTAGAGGGTATGTGAAAATACCTTTCCAACTAAATTGTTAGGTTGTTTCACACTCGCTCATAGAAATTCAGTGTGGAAGGCAACAGGGAACCATCACCATTCCTGAATTCGCCTGGTACAAGGTATTTCTACCAGATGGTGCAGGTCACACTAACTAGCCGAAGGTCTGAGAGTATGCCCAGCTCCAGATGGATATAAATCACATCAAACCAACCCTCGGGTTATTGACTTGCAAAGAAGAAGGCAACATTGTCAGATTTTCATAAGAAACCTGTGAAAATGGGATTATCATGTTGCAGCGATGGCAGGGAAAAAATATTACAATTGTATTAACATTACTAGCCAGTTGTATTAATAAAGTAAGGCTAAATTATACATTAATCCACAAGGAAGTATTTTATGAAGCTTTTGATAACTTTGTAGATAAAATTTTAATTAATAAATCAAAAAATACATATGACTACATTGCCAAATTTTAGTGACTTTTATACAAAGATAGTGGTTGAAAGTGGGCTTCCTATAAAAATCAGGGTTTACAACTCAATTGCTAATTATTTTGAGCGCAAAGTTAATTTCACAAAGTATCATGTTGTGGGCAACCGCTTTTCGGCGATATGTGTTGCCCAATCACCTTTGGAGATTATTGGTTTAGATCTTGATCAAATCATATGTATTTTAAAATAAGGTACACCATGTTTAACTACTTGTGTGGGCCATCTGCATTCTTAATTCTTACATGTGTGGTGCAGATGTGAGATAAGTCTAGTTTGCTATATGTGACTTCTCAGGCCCTAATAACCCTAAACTTATACTAGGAAGATAAACTAACAGCAATGTAAACCACTGTAACTTCCCAAATAAATTAAAAACAAATTCAACCTGAAATATTATATTTACCCCCTTCAGTGGTCGAATGGTCTAAAGCATCATTCTAGTGTTAGACTAACCTATTTAAGATGGAGAGATCAGGGTTCAAATCCCGGGCAGGTGTACTAAGGGTGGCTTTCCCCAAATGTTTTCCACTCTCACAATGAAAATGTGGGTACTTTTCTTCTAAATTCAACCTTATCCATCCATAACATATTATTGTAATTAATACATATGCGCAAACCCTAAACAAGTAGTAAGACGTGTCACTAAAAGAAGAAATGCCCCTTTCCAACAACAACAAAAACTCACTTTAAAACTTACTTTGCTTTGCATATTCCAAAGTCCTTTGATGTTCCCATTATCATAATTTTCTGTGCATTATCTACGGAAACCGCAGCCTCGTCAGAACTGCCCTCACTGGCAACATAAACAAAGAGTTTTGTGCGTTAGTCCTGCAGAATTGGTTTTATTTTCTCAATTAAGATGCAAAAAAGAGAGATGGTGGGGTTAGGGGGAATCACACCACATTAATAACTTTTTCTAAAAAGTACAAATGGGTCAAAAGCATCTTCTTAGCTTCAGATCTCGAATCCGATATTAATAAAATAATATGAATAGTTTTAGTAACATAAATTCACATTTAAAACAAAATACAACATAATTTGTATAAAAAAATTGCCAAGAAGTCACTTTAAAGAAAACTTTTGGTTTTGTATAATTTCGCGAATGTGCTATAAATTGAAAAATACTATAATGAGCTTTAAATATATCTTGATAGTAAGTTCAATGTGCTAAGTAGCATTTGTAAAAACTTATTTCCGATATATATATATCCGATGTGGGTGCTTACCGGCTATCTAAGGGTTTGGGGTTTAGGATCCCCACAACAGTGCCCACAATTGTCTTCCAGTGTTCCTTGAAGCACTTTTGGAAAAGGAAAACTGACACAGTTTTTAAACCCCCTTTCAAATCGCTGATCTTCCAGATTGCATACTGTGCACCCTGCAAACATAAATATCAAAACTAATAGTATATATATACAAAAGTTGTGTGAGATAAATAAATGCAAGCTCATCAAATAATATGTGATAAAAATTAATAATTCATTCTTATCTTCTCTCTTCATGGAAAGTATTTGGAATTTGATCAAAGGTCTAAAATGTTCCATCATTTGTTTATTGTACACCTCTAATAAACAACCAAAATACTGGGAAAATAAACATAAGATGTGTTAAATAAGATTAATGATAACTTAACAATGTAAAAATAATTTTACTGGACATAACTATTAAAGCAGTTTCTTGTTGACATCATTCTCACAATAGATTGAATTGTCAGTGAGGAAGAAGTCAAGGTTCAAATCCCAGCCAATTACCCTGGGGTTTTTACTGCGGTTTAACCGATCCCTCTCCACACTAATGTGGGTTCACTTTATCTAAAAAATTGCCTTATTTCTACTCCTGGAACAAAGCTGTTAATAAATATGGTATTAAATGTTGTAGTTAAAAAACCAAAACTATCTACTTTTTCATACCTTGTGCGATTTTTTCACGTCAGATTTGTTAACTATCACGCCTCCAAAGACCCAATCGGCAGAAAGATCTCCATTAGCAAGATGTCGCTTGATATTAGCCATAGGAACTACCGTGCGTCCTATCGCCATGTCTTTTAGTGATAACGATGAAATCAATGGCTTCCTAAAATTAACACAAATCAGAGTCAAAAATAGTATTTTAAGAACAAGGTTTCACAAATTCAACTTTAGTAGAAATTAATATGAAAAATATATAAGAATAAGGAAACTACTCTAATAAATAGACAAATAATACAGTTGAGAGACATTCCTGCTTACTACACACACTTGCATGGACGTGCCTGGTAGAGAGGACGGGGGGAAGTATACACAGATGGAAAAATTCAAAATGAGATTTTGGAAATAATGGTCAATGAAATTGTTAGAAATCTTTGTGCTGAAATTCAATCTTACAAATTTAATTTGTTTTCTTTGATTTTTGATGATAAACGTGATATTACTGAGACTGAACAGCTTAGTGTGTGTGTGTGTATTGGGTGGATGAAAACTTAGAGCCTCATGAAAGTTTTTTGGGACTATACACTGCTACTAAAACAACTGGGGGGTCAATTGCAGCCATTCTTTTTGATGTAATGAACAGAGTTCAATGACCTCTTTCGAACCTACGTGGACAAACCTACGATGGTGCTCCAAATATGAGTGATATCAACAATGGAGTACAGTCTATAATAAAAGATAGACAGCCTTTATCGGTGTTTGTTTACTATGGAGTGCACTGCACTAATTTAGTCACAAGGGATGCATATGATACATCAATTACTGCGAGGAATTCAATACAATGGAAACATGATCTTGGAGTTTTGTTTTCACAATCATTGACAGCTAAAACAAAGTTTATTAATATCCGAGAAGCTGCTTTTAATGATCCTTTGCCATCAAATGCCAGCATTAAGCCCCTTTGCCCAACCAGGTGGATATACAGAGGTGTTCAGATTGAAAGAGATTCTGGAAAACTATTCCATGATTTTAGAAACACTTGAAGCACTGTCTGTTGAAGCAAATTGCTTACAGTAAGCAAGTGGGTTAGTCAAAGTGTTTGAGTCAGGAGAGACCGTTTTAGGCTTCCTTATGGCAAGAAAAATGATAATTTAGAAATTTTGAATAAATTTTTCAAGGAAGAAAAATGAGTATACTTCATTCACGGTAGGAATTACTCTCTGAAAGGTCTTTTTTCCTACCAATATCCTACTATATAATAGATTTCTGGTAGGGAAAAAGGTCTTTCAGAAAACAATTCCTACGGTGAACAGACTTTACTTACGAAAGTATGCAGGCCATATAAATAGTTGTCTTCAAGTTTAGAGAGACTCAAAGAAAATGATGAGTGTTTTTATTAATTTGGGGAGAGGCTAACAAAATCATTGCTACCAACAACCTGCAACCTCTTTCTCTGCCAAGACAGAAGAAACCCCCAATGTGTTACACAGGTCCTGCTACAGCATTCACTTCTACTTCAGTCGAGGACTACTTTCGCCACGAGTATTTTGCCATTATAGACACAGCTGTTGGGGGTCTAAATACAAGATTTGAATAAGAAGGACTTGATCACATGAGAAAGTTGGAAATGAGTCTTTTAAAAGAAGAAATAAACCCAGTGCTGAAATTGTATCCTGAAATTAACAAGAAAGATTTTGAAATTGAACAAAAAATGTTTTTTGGTTTAAGTACACCTACTTGTGTTGAAGATGCCCTAACCGCATTTCGAGGGCTATCTCATGAAGTGAGAGCAATGCTCAGTAATGTCGAGGTTTTGTTGCGTATACTGCTGGTTGTTCTAAGCTCGTCATGTGAGGCGGAAAAATCATTTAGTTTGTTACGACGCCTTAAAACATACTTGAGGAACAATGTGACACAGAGACGCATTAATCATGTGGCTGAGTGTCACACACATAAAGATATGTTGGTCAAGATAAGCATTTATAATCTTATAAACCAGTTTATTGTAGTTAATGAACGAAGAAAGTGTTTGGTGAAGCCTATGCTAATTTAAAATAAGTGCTTTTTCATCTTCATATAAATCTATTTTTTATGGCATATAAGTATTTTATTTATAAGTTGTGTTGTCAATGTGATACACTAAATATAGTTCCTATTTTTTAAATAATACAACAATACTAAAACTCTTGCAGGTAGGGCTTTTGTTATTTAAAATGTTTAACAACTAAGAAAACATTTATATGTTAATCTGAGGTAAATTTTTTTTTTTAAATTGATATTTAAGTTTTTTGACGGGTTCTATTTTTTAAGTTAGTTTGTAATGTGCAGTCGTTGTAGACGATTTATGCAACTTCATAAAGACAAGATATTTTGTTTTGTTTTAGTCTAAGGCAGTGGTTCCCAACCTAAGTGGTGGGACGGATGATGTGTAAACATCCTCGTCTGGTCTCCAAAAGATGTGTTTGGAAATATACCCATGAGAAACCCCACAAACAAGATATCCTACATCAAAATCCACTTACACTATTCTTATTCCAAATAAAGGATCTGCATATACATCAAAAGTTCCTTTATCAGGTTTCTTAGCTACCACAGATATGGGATCCTTTGCATGATCGGTGGATTTTCGTAAACTCTCCCGACTTGCAGGAAGATAGGCATCTCGGCCTGTTGCCGTGGCCTTCCAGTCATTTGTCTTGCTAATCAATTGTTTGATATGTCTACCATAGTTGCTGTATTTTTGTTCCTCGTGATATTTATTATCTTCATCATCAGACGAATCTGTGTCCCCTTGATGGATGATGGAATTAGTTGTGTTACAGCAGATTTCATCTAGAATTTTCTTCGCAGCTGAGGTTATCTGTGAACTATCATCGTGGTTGTGACTGAGAGGGTAGTTGTTTGAATTTGAGAAAATATCCACTTCACCTTAAAAAAGAGTTATGGAACACTATTAGTATTATTATTATTATTTGATGTATTTAACATGCACTTTCTGAACCGACTAATTAAATTAGCACACATCTTATAAACAAATTTAAATGTAGAAAATATATAACATCCAGCCCCCAGTCGATAATTCATCAACTTGTGGAAAGGTAAACCCACATTTCACCAATGATAAATCTTTCCGCCATGCCAGGAATTGAGCCTGGAACCCTTAGCTCAGTTGGTAGCATGTTTACTTACTAGTGAGTTAAGACATCGTACTGAGAGCACTATTAACATGGAAATTTCACATTAAGCTAGACCTAATTAGGTTATGTGTTATGGAAGACCTATTTTACTGAATCACACAAATGTGAACAAAGAGTTGTTAAGCCCTTAAATATTCAGTTTTTATAACCTTTTACTAAAAACCTAATAGCCTAGATTAGCTTATTTACAGTAGCCCCATGGCTTCTTTGGTGCTGACTGACAGCTCATAGCTGACAGCTAAAAGCTTTGAAAAGTTACCAGATCCAATTATGTATCCCTACGCTGAACCATATGATCTGCAAAAAGATGTGTTTAGCAGCTGTAACTTCTGACAGTCAAAATTTAGGTTTATACCTTAATGACTCTGTGTTAGTTTTATCTTTATTGGAAATGTAAAAATTGGATGTAGGTCTTAAGTTAAATGTTTCAAAATAAAATTGTTACTAATCATTATCTTTATGAAAGTGCATCATTAGTTAATTTAGTTATTTTTGGATTTGTCAAAATTAATTTCATGAATGAACTGTACTGATAATTTTGTTTTTTCTGCCATGGCCTAGAGGGTACACCTACATGCAATACAATACAGGCAATGGGGCCATACTCAACTAAATCACAGACAAGCGAGTTATACCTACCAAGCAGCCGCAACCTTTAGCAAAAATAGTGCCAAAATTTGCGAATAGTGTCATTTGGTTAGCACAATTATTAGCCCTCCAACCTTAAATCTCAGTTTTATAAACAGAAACTGCTATTTATTTATTCGGGTATCTCCTCATTTGTCCTCACGAGAGTGAGTTTGTCCGTTCCAGACCCACCGTTTTACAAATAAATTTTTGAAAGCACCGAGGATCAAACCCGGGACTTTGGGTTATTTAAAAAGAAACTTTGGCCACCGCACCACAAAGGGCCCAAAGTTAAGCAAATTAAATGTAGGTATAGACTATTTTTATATTTTAAAAAACTTACCCAAATACGAAGCTTAGTCTATTTGACTTACTTTTGATATTAGTTGATTTACTTTTAATCCCACTTGGAGTTGAATCGTTCAAGCTATTTTTACATATATGTTTGGTATTATCATAAGATTCAGTAGAAATATTTTCAGCATTTTCCTCCTGCAGAAATTCTTCTAAAAGTTCAATATCACAATCGTCATTAATATCCATGATTAATTTAAAGTGTTACATTAAATATTTTTTCTAGTTTCTAAGAAATATGTATTTGCGAATTTGAAATCATCCTAAGCTTTTAGCTTTAGAATAATCTATCACGTTATTAAATTCAGCAATTACCCGCCAAAAAAAACATGTTTACTAACACTTACACAAAGCTCGAAAATACAGCTAGTGACTTGAAAAGTAAAAACAAAAATCCCTTTACGCCTTAAATTAGTTTAGGACGAAGCACAATTAGTTTGATTAGTTCAATTAAATCAATATAATTATTTGAATAGAATAAATTCACCTATTTAACTTATAAAAAATTAATCTCTAAAATATAACTGGCTGGACATCAGTTCTGTAGATAAAATTTTCGAGCTGTCGTCTGCACACCATTGTGTAAAAGAGAGAAAAACATTCGGGTATATTTTTTTTTCTTATAAGGCAATGAGGTTTTTTCACATATTTCGTTAGTTTTTATGAATATATGATATATGTCAATGTATGATTAGTTAAATTAGATAACTTTGTTAATAAAAGGTTTGAAGAGCATAAATAAGCTAAACATTAATTACTTGTTTCTTTAAATAGGTCAATGTACGCTACTTTCTACACGCTTATAACCAAAATGATCGTTTGAAAGTAAGACTTCTACACAAAGTTCATCAGTCGAAGAAAAGAAATCAGGTTTTTATCAACATTATTTCATTATAGTTAACGAACATTAAATATAATATGGTTTCTAAAAGCAATATACTAGCTGAGAGCCAACTTTAAATATATTGTAATATAGTAATCCTTCACACAAGCCCTATAAACTAAATAACAGTATGAATGTAACTACTAGTACTACCCTGGTGGAAATTCACCAGAGCAAACAATATAAAACTAAGTATAACCAGATGTGGTTCTCTATTATTTTCAAATATCCAAAGAGAACCAAGGAAATTCAGACCATTACTGATATCTGGTTTACTATGGTTTTCTCAGGAAGCCAGGTGCCAATAAAATCCAGACAACACATGGAAGAGACTGTAACATGATTAATTCCAGTTCTATATGGTACGAGCCAAACCAATCTAAAAATTTATTTGGGATACTCTGAAGTAAGGTTTTATCTGGATGTCTCTATAATATGACAAATCAATGAAAACCGGAACGTTTATGGAAATCTTCGGTTCTGTGGTTAATTCTGTATATCTATGGGAAGCGACAAACCTATGTAAAACAAAAATTGTATGGACATTTTTTTTATGATTGTGGTGGTTCTCTCTACGTTCCGATAAACCAAAGCAAACCAGACTCTCTTGTAATCTTTGTGGCTGTGGTTTTGTCTGGATTTCTCTGGGATGTGGCAAAACAATGCAAACCAGACCTTGTATGGAAATTTATGATTATGTTGTTTTGTCTGGTACTCTCTCTCTCTTCTTATAAACCAAAACAAACCAGACTTTGTCTGGAACTCTCTAGTTATGTAATTAAGTCTGGCTCTCTCTGATTTCCCAGAGAGAACCAGCATAAGCCACAGTAAAATACCCCATCATCTTAATCAAATCAGACTGTTCTATTGTAAAATACCAGAGAATACCATTGCAAACCAGACCTTCCCATAGTTAAATTTTAAATACTAGAGGAAATAATTCCAAACTAGGCCATTCCAAAGTAATATAAAAGAGAATACCATTGCCAACCAGACCATTCCGGAAAATAATACCAGATAACACAGTTCTAGAACATCCCAGAGTCACCAGACCATTCCAGAGTAAACCAGAGATCCAGAGAGAACCAACAAGAGTTGGTTTCATAACCGATGGTAACCCAGAGAAAAACCCAGAGCTTGTTTTTCTCTGGATTTCGATGATTTCTCACTCTGGTTTGCTCTAGGTATTTTCACCAGGGAGAATGTTTGTTTTTCAAACACAATGTAATTAAGTTCTAGGCTACCTTATTTCATTATAGTTATCGAACATTAAATATAATATGGCTTCTGAAAGCAATAGGCTATGCAAGATGAAAACCAACTTTAAATATATTGTAATATAATAATACGTCATAGAAGCCTATAATAATGCTTATGATAATATGAATGTAAAACTACTACTACTACACGGATTTTGTCATTCAAACCATTGAAATCAGGTTTTAAGCTACCTTTTTTCAATTTAGCTATCGAACTTTAAATATAATATTGTTTCTGAACCCATTGTATAAGCTAATAACCATTTTAAATAGGTATTGTAGTTTTGGAAAAATGTAAACAGTATGGGCGATAGCTACATATTTTAATATATTGAAGATTTTATTCTTATTTGTACGATATTATCTTTAAAATTGGATTGTATTGTAAGAATTTTAATTCTGTCAATTTATATTTTATTAGTTTTAATTCTAAAATTGTTTATTTATTTATTTTGACGTGATTAGCACGCCATGCGGCTAGATAACATACTACATTTAATTAATTCATTTTTAAACTTATTGTTTTCAGGGGTCAATTATGAGAGAGTGGGGTGAACTAACCACCCCTCCAAGACCGAATGACCCCGGTGAAAGGTAATTTTGTTGGGATTAGGAGCTAGTTTTCTTTAGATGAAAGCTGTATTTGTTACGCCTTTAGATGTTTATCGCGTACTAAGAAATGTGTACTTAGGTCCTTGTTCCTGACTAATCTACAATAAGTGACAGCTGTGATGGCTAGCCTACAGCCTTCTCTCTCTAGGTTTAGTTTAATAGTAATAACGCTACTCTCTACCTTTTCCTCTGCTAGTAAGGGGGGAAGAGAGAGTGAACTCAGATTCACAGTGACTAAGATAAGCTTCTTTGGGTTAGATGAATCATTGTAGTTCAGGAATTTCCTCTTTATGAAAATAAAAACTAATTGATGCCGTTTTATATCATTTCTTACATACGGTTTTTAAACTTATTATAACATGCACTTTATTAACCGACTAATTACATCATCGCATGAATTACAAACTAGTTTACTTCATAACAGTCACAACAAGACCACTGGCGGTCGAATTGTCACTGCGAGAGGACGATCCCAGTTTTATCAACGATTTTTTTTTATCGAACGTGCAGGGAATCGAACCAAATACTCTTGGTTCAGAATAAGACCAAATAAGACAATTATTATCAAATTATTTAAAGTAAGCTATCTACTTTATTACACATAATATATTGTTTAATGAAGACAGAAAAATAAAATATATTTTACTGTTTTCACTAACCCTGACGTCGAAGTTCAAATCTCATTCGGATTAATTGGGAGAGGTTTTAACTCTAGCTATAGATTAAATAATTAAAATGCTTTTGTTTTAAATTATGATCAAATAACATCTATCAACAGAATATGTGTATTCCCCTAGTTAATTTTCTGTTGGTTCCCTTAGGGGCCAAGAATTTATATTCTATGTGCCCTCACTTTTTTAAAGCACCCCCTTTTCTTTAGAGCACGTGTTTTTAACACATTTTTTAATGGATTTCAAAATTTTAATATTATTAAATTAGCTATTTAGAGGTGGGTAATTGAAGTTATAAAACACTAGTTGATAAAATAAAATAGAGTAACCTCGTGACTTTATAAAAATGTGAGAACATATAAAAACATGATTTAGTATTATTATGTTTTCTTTCGTTTAAAATACACGGTAAGTTTAAATCTTTGTTCTTACAAGTTACGGAATCTTTAAGGGCCTCGAAGAGATTAAAAAAAATTGACTTCTTAAAAATTAATTTTAAGTGATGGGGTGAATGATAGATTGGTGTAAAATAACTCCCTCTTTAACTCCTCCCAGATTGAATTACCCCGGTGGAGAAGACAATATTGTTGGCATTCTGAGTTTGTTTTTTTCAAAGCAAGTGTGTATTGTCGTTATAAATAAGTATCAAGTTATCTATAGGAATTACTCTAATTAAATATATTTTTATTATGGACTGAAACGTATTTTATCTGGATATAATATTATAGAAAGCTAAAATGTAAGCCAAGGTGACAATTCTCTGTGACAATAAGGTTGAGGTTCAAATCTAATTCAGATTAATTGGGAGATCGGGGTGTGGGGTCCTAGCCCTTGTATTAAAACTTATGCAATAACTTCTTCTTTTTTATCACTAACCAGTATATTTGGGCATTATCATCTATTGTCCCTCGATGGTCAGTTAATTCCTTAGAAACTGGTGTCTCGTTTTTTATATTATTAAAGGAAAATTTATTTTTACATTAGATAAATTATTCTTGAATATATTAAGTTGGTCAATCAAAGCTATATATTACAAGCGTTTGTTTTTTGTTTGTTTTTGCGATGGTCTATACCATAGATAAAGGAGAGTATAGATCGATATCTCCCATGTATCGAGTATGAACAGTTTTCAGCGCTAGTAGTGGTTGTTGGCGTT